>JAAWWB010001355.1:0-25000 GCA_018804465.1 Populus tomentosa
ATGCCAGTAGAATTGCTTCAATTTCAATTTAGTGGCCCAATACTTCTATAGGTGGGATGTGGCAATCATTTTCTTAGGTAGGTCTGGAAATGTTCGAGGTTTGCCAACTTCAGAACGGCTCAAATTGGAATCAAACGACTGCATTTTTGGCTGATTTTTCAACTCAGAGTACTGTAGTTTGCTGTTACATGCAATAGCGTTTCACATTTGCAGTACGTGCCAAGGCAGTATTGTATTTTTTTAAGTAGATAGAAAGAACATATATCTATGTTTCTGTCACAATTTTTTTTCTATATCCCATGCTATAAAATGAACGCAGTAAAATTTCGATGATTTGGCATCCTTGTCTTATCTTAACTTTTTTGCGATAATTCACTTCATAATTGAATCAGCAGGGCTCCCACCAGGTTAGGCTATACCTTGCATAGGTTAGTTATATGTACGGATAGGTGAACTAGCATGCAAGGTGGATTCTTCTTCCTTTTCTTTTCTTTTTTCTTCTCTTCTGTTCTGCCGGATTTTCGTCATTTTCTTTGGTTCCTTGCCTTTCTCTTATTTATTGATTTGTTTTCTTTCCATATTGCTTATTTTCACCCTTATGTTTCTTTAATCTTTACCGCACATAATAAACATGCCAGTGCTCTCCATTTTTATTTTATTTTTTGTAAACATGGAAAACCCTGGAACTCTTTTTTTCTTTTCTTCGAAGCATGCATAGAATTTTTTTGGGGTAAATGCAGCCATTAGGGGTTGAATGAGGAGCTCCTAGTCCAACTTTTCCAATAAAACGTAACTGGAGTCCCTCGTATATTTTTTTAACCTTCTGATGACTTTAAGGTCAAAACCAGGAAAGACTTGATGGAACGATTTTGGAATGTCAGGGTCTGGATCAACAGAGTGTTGGTTGAGGGGTGTGTTGGGCATTGTGATTTAAAAGTATTAAAAAAAAATTAAGAATATTTTTATTTTTATTCAAATTAATAATTTTTTGATATTTTTAGATTATTTTAATGTGTTGATGTCAAAAATAATTTTTTAAAAATAAAAAAAATATTATTTTGATATATTTTAAAATAAAAAATACTTTAAAAAATAAAAGCTACCACACTCCTAAACACACCCATAGTGACTTGTATAGGAAGAAAAGTGTATTATTTTTTTAAAAAAGAAAAAATTAAGAAAAATAACCTATCCATTCAAATAAGATTTCACCTTTTATAAAAATGCAAACAAAAAATAAATAATGAAAAAAAAATTAAGAGGCCTCAGTGGCTTTTGAATTTTTTTTTACTTGATTTTTTTTTTACTTTGATTGTGTAATTCCTTTAATTTAATTGTTTCACTTTGCTTTGATTAATGATTGAACTTGATTAATATTTTTTTTTTGGATTTTTGTGGTTTTTTTTTTAAAAAATCTCAATATTGATTTGATTTTGAAAAGAAGAATTTGGTTTGATTGTTTGGAAACAATGAGGATGATAGCTTTTTATTTTAAAATAACTTTTTTTAAAAAAAAATTATCCTTTTTTTTTCCGGCTATAAAGCTTCTTTTTTTAATTTTATTATTTTAAATTGTATTGATTGGTGATTTAACATGATGATTTGTTTCATGTTGCTGTCTATAGGTTATCATAGCCTTAAAAAAATACCTCAACTTCAAGTTGGTTATCGATTTTGTAAAATATAATTCAGTTTTGTTGTTTGCAAAAAAAAAAATAATAATAATTAAAAACAAGAGGACCAAATTTAAGTAGTGCTTAAATTTTTTTAGAATATTTTAAAATTATTTGAAATCTGTTTGGCAAAAAAAAATATATTGCTAGAAAATTAGTATGGTGTGTTTGCTAAACACACTTTAAACTAAAAATTAGAGGTTTAAAAAATATTTTAAAACTATGTTTGGCAAATTTGCCTTCAAAAACAAAATATTGTGCCTTTTTTTTTTATATATAAATTTTAAACTACCTTAACATTGTCTTATTAAAAATAGACTTAACCCAACCCCACTGGTTGAGTTTCCTGACCCAAAGCCCAAGCTAAAACACATGACCCAACAATAAAAACACATGAAAATATCATTTAATCAAAATCTTGGAGCTAGATCATCACAATAAACTCTTGATCATCATGATTAATTGATTTTATGCAAAAACAAAAAAATGACAAAACTGAAGATTAAAAGCCATAATTTCAGTGTTTCTAAATCATAAAAACCCAAGATTAATAATTAAAAATATTGTACGCATGTGTAAGGACTCTCAATCGAGCAAAAAGACATAGAAAATAAGGATTTAAAGCAATGTTCAATAGATGAAAATCAACCTGGAAACCTAGAAAACCCAAGGATGCCTTAAACCCATAAAAGATGTACAAAAAGTTTAGAAAACAGCTTAAACCTAGCATTCAAAGCTTAATCATGCTCAAAATAACTTGCATGAACTATATACCAACGGTACAACAATAAGCAAAACCATATACCAACAACAAGCCAAAAATGCATCTCCCTATATATAAACATTGTTCAATTGATTAATTTCGTTGTCTTGAAGCTCAAACAACATGTTTATAACTTTAACAAACCCATCAAGCTATCTTAAAACAGTTTAAACCACAACAACTTCAATACTTAACACATATTGCTATGACTTCAAAAATGATTAACTAAATATTTAAACATGTAAAACAAAATTATGCATTATCATATACCATTCCATTATCATATTCTAACACATCAAAATAAAGTAATTAAACAATACTTGAGTATATACAAGTTATATTCAAAGCATGTTTAAACATTTCAAAATAAAAATCATGGCTTTTAAACTAATAAATGACTTCAAATGATGTATAACAATCATTATGAGTAGCAATTTAAAAGATAAATTAGAGATGGAAGGGGTGTTCTCATTGAGCTCCACTCCTCATGAAAGTTTGAGGAACACATTGACTAACAATATTGCCTCTTTTGCTTAAAACTTCTTGCTCCTTCATTGAGCTTCAACTCTTTTGGTATTTCTGCTTCCAATCTTGGACTCAAGAGTTTTTCCTTCTACCTCTTTCCTTCTACTTTTTATCAATAGTGCATTATCTTTCTATTAAGAGACTTTAGTGGTTTAATCTTCTTTAAGCCTTTTCTTTTCTTTTTTCATCCTTTTTTCTCTCTAGGATTCTCTTTTTCTAGCCTCAAAAGGCAAGTCGTTGTGATATCATTTGTGGATTTAAAGGTGGTTTTTTTTCAAAACTAGATCATAAGAGATCTTTTCCTATTTTTTTCCTTTGATCTGTTAAGAGACCATTCATTTCTCTTTCTTTTTTGTTTTCTCTCTCCCTAGATGTCTAACAAACTTTTAGAATTTCTAGAAAAAGTTGGGAACTTCATAGCTGTAATTTGACTGAAAATGACTAATTGGGGTGCACCTTTCATTAATTAATTGTGGCAAATAGAAGGTCATTGAAACCAACTAAGTCATAGATCTTGTAGAGGGGGGGTGTTATTCTTCAATTAAGAATAAATCATGCTTGGTTTGATGGCCTGTAACTTTCCTACAATCGATTCAAAGTTAGGTATAACACTGTCAAATCTTATTGAATCAAACAAAGTTGCTTTGGGACAAGAAGTTGAGAATTTTCATATGGCAAATGAGGGCATAAACATAAAAAAGAGCGACATAGACTTATAGAGGGGAATCTTCTCTGTCAAATGGTGGTTGTTAGAGCACTTGAGGTGGTCAAAGATATTATGTCTATTCGCTTGAAAGTGACAACTTGATCAACCTTATCTGTTGAAGAATGTAATAAAATAGGGAAAAATGATGCGTCACTCTGTTTTTTCATTAAAAACGAGTGGCATGTTGTCTACTTAAACCCTAAAAATTAGGGTTTTCAAATTAGGAACTTGCAGACTCTAATTTTGTCCATGTTGTTTCCATTTCATCATATGACCCCTCAATTGACCCTGGAACTTCTTAATCTTTGCAATTGCACCCCTGAAACTTTGTTTTAACTCCTTTGATCTTAGCACTTTTTTTGAATTGGTCCTTGGTTTCTATTTTATTCAATTTGACTCCTAGCAACCATTAAACTTTTATTTTTTTTTTCAAATTGACCCATGATTTTGAATGATTTCAGTCTTTGATTTTATATGTCTTTTACACTTTAGTCCTTGGTTATGAAATTCTTCAATTTGGCTCTTAACTAACTTTTAAACTTTGATTGTCTTGTAATTTCATCCCTGATTTCATTCAATTAAGCTTGTAAAAATTAAATATGATTCTCCAAAATTCTAATCTTCTTAATTAAGTCAAAATTAAGCTTTCAAACTTAATTTTTCTCCAATTAAGTTAATAAAATTAACTTGATCAATTAAAAGTCTAATTAAGTCCTTGCATTTAATTAATTCTTTTAATTTTGGCCTAAATTATTTTCTAAACTTAATTAAGTGTTTAATTAGGCATATGATTAAATCAAATCGGTTTATACAAAATATTATTAAGTCCTTATACTTAATTTATATGCAATTTTATCCAATATTCATTTAAATTAATCTTGAATTTGCATTGTTTTTCACATTTAGGTCCTTCAAGGGTGCAATTGAGTTTACAATATTGTCAAAGATCCAGTTTGGTCTTTCCATCCCTCATTTATGTATGTAGATCTCTCTTCAGCTTGTCTTTGCTAAACAAGTCGCGTATCTTCCTGCATTTTTTTTTATTTTTTAATCTTTTTTTATATTTGTATATTAAAAAGATAATTTTAGGAGAACTCAAAATTGGGTTGTGACATATATTTTTTTCATCTTTTTGTTGAACCTATTTAGGTAAGCTCTTGTACTCTTCTTTGCTTCTTGAGTAATGGTGAATAGTTTAGTTACACTCTTTTTTACAAGAATGCTCGTACTAAAATAAGCAATAAGCTTGCTGCACAAATCAGAAAAAATAAAGTATAGATCATAGTTGCAAACTTTAGTACCAAGCTTTAGTGGACCCATAAAATATGGTTGGGAGAATCTTTCATATCGCCTTGTTATCCTATATCACCAACTTTAGACTGCTTCCAATATTCTACAAATGTTCGCTAGGGTTAGTGACACCATCCTGATTGTTCAAAATCATTTTTGGAGTAATAAAAACCTTTGAAAGATAAGTGATAATACATCTTGGTATAATGGTGAAAATAATACTTGATTTTCTTCTCTTTATGGAGTTTTATGCTTAAGACTACTTGAATGAGACACTAAAAGGATACAAGGACGATAATGATGGTGATGGTCATGGCTAATTGTTTTCTTACCTCTTAACTTATGGAGATCATGGCATGAAAAGGAAACTTCCTTTTTTCATGATGATGAGATCTACTATTTGTATGGTGGTGGTGTGGCAACATTCCTGCATATTCTCTTGTACATTATTTTGTCATGTCCTTTTTCTAAAAAGTGAAATTATCTATGCACATGTTGCATAGGTTCGGCAAGTTGTACCACTTATGGTGTTATGGGCAATGTGATGGCTATGAATTACTTATGAATGGCCAAAGCATCCTCAACAAGTGTGATTATCTGTTAAGTAAGTTGATGTAGATCTATATGAGTGGACAAGGATGGTGGAAGATTAATCACTTTTTCTCCTAGGGTTTATATATTGTCAACCATAAAAACATTTTAGAAAAAAAATGTATACAATGAGAAATGAACTAGATTTTCATTCAATTCCTCATAGACAAATCCACTAATAAAGTCCTAAAAAAACTTTAATTAATATGTTAGGTTTTTCCATGGCCTTGTGTTTTGGTGTTTCGTGGCCTATATAAAGTCCCCCTCTACGTTTAGGGGACCCTTTGTTAGCTAAATTAGTTTTTGTGTCTAAGGGTTACAAATAAAATAAGATTGTATAAATTACGTAAAGCCTTTTATATCTCTATGCATATAAAAATATTGACTTACATTCGAAGATGAAAGGATATAGTCGATTACCATTGATTAGTACTTAAAAGTATATTTTTATCAAGGTTTTATATCATCATTTTGCACTTGAAGTATCAATAACTCCTTAACAAAATCATGTTTTATAATAACAAGTTTGATACTATACGATACCTTTAATTTATGGTAAATGTTCATCTAAAATGCAGGCATATCACATAAATCAAAGGATTGATTGATGTGTTTAACTACTAGATTTTAAAAGACAAAAAGAGGGCCAAACTTAGAAAAGAGATGCTGGTTTAGTCCAAACTGGAACACTATTTGGTCATTAGGTCATATCTAGAGCTGTAGATCTTTGATTTTGGTCTGCTTTATATGGATGAAAAACTAAGAAATAGGCCTAAAACTTTCATGGGAGTCCAAGATTTAAAAATGTCGTTTTCAAGTCCAAATTGTAGCAACAACGGAGAAGTCTAAATCTGTCCTGCAGCCCAGAAATTGTTTAGTGTTCAGCCCATATCTCGAGTTCTAGAAGTCCAAATTACCTCAATTTTTTTTCCTGAAAAGCTGAGACAATTTCCTAGAACTTTTATGAGTTAAGTCTGTTCTAATTTTTAATGTCATTAATGACGTTTTGTTCAGACAAGAATATAAGGATTGTCACCAAGTTAAGATGTGGCCACCCACTCAACAATTAGTCATCAAATTAATAGTTTTAAATTTTGGCCTATAAAAGGAGGCATTTACCATGCATTTAGGTATCTTAGTTTTCAGATCAAGATCATGCTATTTATTACTTTTTTTATATTTTTGTAATGTTTAAGTTTTATTTCATGTTATATTTTCCTTAATCTCTTGTTTATGCTTTTCATTTCCTTTATTATACTTATGTTCTTATGTTGTTTATTTATGTTTCTCTTCTTCATTATGTTTAGCTAAGTTTATTATGTTAAGGTGAAAGGTTTCACTAATGGTGTTATAATAGGTATAATATAAATTCAACATGGACTTCAATGTTTATATCCAAGAAAGTTTGTTATTAACATGTCTTATCTTTTTATCTTACTAATTCTTAATACCTTACTTGTTAAATTGTTAATCTAGATTTGTGTTGTATAACACTTGGTACAACAAATGTGTGGCACTTTCATAGCCAACCGTATGGTATAACCTACACCTGTGCTATGAAAGGAACTTGAATTGTTGTTAACATAAGTTAGCATCATGAATTCCTAACAATATTTAAAAGTATGGTGTTACTTAAATAAGATAATTAATATGATCATGTTAAAAAATTATAATGAACTATTAAGGATAAAAATTATACTGAACTATTAAGGATAAAAATTATACTATACTTATTTCTAATACTATTAGTGGATCCTCTAACCTTGACAATTGCTTTTATCTTTGATTAATCCTCACATAGATGTCCTTAGCACAAACAAAACCAAATTTGGCTTATATATTAGGTGTTTTTAGTTAGTTTATGTATTATTTGAAAGAGCAACATATGAATGCAATTATGTGTATTTCGAGGTATTTAAATGTTACACCTAGAAAGGGAACTCTATTCATTAAAAATGCACATTGTCTAAGTACATAAGCATATATTAATGCTGACTAGGCTAAAGTAGTAAATGATGAGTGATCTATTTCTGATTACTTTACCTTCGTAGATAGTAATCTTGTTATATGGATAAGAAAGAAATAAGATCTTGTTACTTATTCAAGTACATAAACTGACTTTTAGACTATGTGACATATTATAATTAAAACTTTTATTGCAGGATTTGGGTTATCGATTAAGGTAACTGATTTGACTATGTCATGACAATAAAATAACATTTGATATTGACCATAATTCAATTCAACATGAATGTACAAAACATGTAGAGGTAGACATTATTTATTAAGGAGAAATTGGATAAAAAAAAATATGAAGTTGCCTAAGATAAAATTTGAGGATCAATTGATTTATATTCTCACTAAAGCAAATTTAAAGTTGAAAGTTCTTAAAGTTTTTAAATATGTTGGGCATGTATGAATTTTATACATCAACTTAAAAGGGAGTGTTGAGTTTTTTGATTTTATGTATAAGGATTTAGAGTTAATTTCTTTATATTAATTTCCTTATTTTCATATACAATTAGTTTTCTAAGTTAGGTTGATTAGTATTATGTGTATATGTGTGTATTGTACCATTCTTATTCTCTTAATAAAATAATTATAATTTTTTTTCTATTAAAAACATAAAACTAGTTGACTCAAATGTTTAGCCTGGTTTTCTTGGAATTTTAATTGGAATATATGATTATGATTTATGGGGGTTACCATGTGTTCCTATTAAATGCTTGTAGCTTAACCAACAATAATTAAGTGGCAGCTCAGTCGGTAATAGTCAACTTTAAATGCTTAATGGAAGGTAATTTTTAGGTTTGTTTTAGTCATCTTAGTTTTTCCTTTTCCTTTACCTTCTTTCCCCCCCCCCTTTATTTCTTTGTTTTTGTTTTTTGTTTTTTATCTTTATCAAAACCCACTTAATATAATTATAGTTATTAAACTCGGTTAGGTTGGTTAACCTGGGTGATCCAAGGCCTTGGCTAGGTTTGAAAAAGCTAAAATCTAGGTTTGTAAGTGGCTCGACAAATTCCACATGACCCATTAGGTCAACTCTTATTTTGGGTGACCTGGAAAAACTCGTTAGGTCAACTCGTACCTCGTGTAACCCAGCAAAACCCGACAGAGACTCACTTATATTTTTCTTTTCATTTTTATCTTATCATGCCAACATTTTTTGAACAAATTGAAAAATTAAATCTATGAATAGCCATGTTGATTAACATTTTTTATTTAACCAAACTGGCAATTTAATTCAATGATCAGATCGCCAGGTTAACATATTTTCTGACAGCATGTCTCTAAAAAACAAAGAGGTCACTAATAAAAAAAACATAGTTACCAAATGAGTTATGGTCTTAGTTAAAGGATGAACAAAAAAATATGTCTAGAAAGCATAGGTGTTGCCTCATAAGAAAAAGGAGTAATTAAAAGTTTTTCTTTTACTCAACCTAACCTTATATATGTGAGTCTACTATTTTTTTTTCTTGTTAATTCACTATATAAATAATAAAAGAAGTTTTTATTTTTTTCAATGTGGGATTGAGAATCTATTAATATATATACTCTATATTCACAAGAAGAAAATTATGTTTTTTCAATGTGGGATAATAAATTTTTCTGGTTTAAATACTTCGATTTAAAAGGAGAAGATAATATTTTTTCAATGTAGAATAAAAAAAATTTAAAATAATTTTTTAAAATTTTTATTTACAATATGTATAGACTACATCCACATAAATTATTTTTTAATTTTTTCATGTGGCATATTAAATATCAAATAATTTTTTTTTGAGATTCATGTGGGTTAATTCTTTGGTTTGTTAACTATGAATATAATATAATGTAATGAACTGTGGTGATCAAGGTTATCAATTCCATTCCGTTTCGTCCGGAATGGCCGGAATATTTCATACCAATTCAAAAAACGAAATAATTTTCATCTCATTTTAAATCTCGGTCCGTTCTGGATTTTTCAGCTAAATTCCGTCCGGAATATTCTGGTTTCATTCCACATGTTCCGTTCCTGTCTTGAAAAACCTTTAAATCAAATTGAACTTGGTTCAATTTAATTAATTAAACCATCCAAATATAAAAAGCTATTTTTCATTACTGTTTTCAATAACAATGATATTAATAATAATATTGAAAATTATTATTACTATTTTCATTAACAATGATATTAATTTTTTAAAATTAGATTTATTACTAATATATATGGTTTATATTCACATTGTTTTTTTCAAGCTTATACTTTGTAGGAATTTGAGCAAAACAAGGGTTGCTTTAGATCCCATTAGCCTCGATAACATTCACCAAACTTTATATTTAAAATATTTGTGTTAAAACATTTTAATTTCATAATATTTTGATATTTTATTTAAGTTGAATTATTTTAAGTGAAAGATCTATTTAATCTTGACTATTTAGAAATATTTTAAATTTTAAAATTATATTTGTTTGACATTATATTTATATTGCATAATTTATAATTAATTTATCTTAAATTTAAATTATGTTTTTTTGAATATATATATATATATATATAGTATAACTTCAAAACACATGCTAAAACATTTCATTTTAATTAAAAAATAAAATATCTATCAAAACAAAATTGACTATCTTGGTGGGAAGAGCACTTAATACCATTAAAAAAGAAGAAGAAAGAAACAGCACCAGTGCCTAGTAGCGGGAAGAGCACTGTACGGTATAATTTATTCCAAGTTTGACAATTTTGCTAGTTTTCAAAATTTGGAATGTGAGCCTGACACGTCGTAGGGTTGACCAGCAATCAACCGCTGCTGTCCTGACATGGTGACAAATACTTAACATGATTATTTGTTAAAGTGTATTTTTTATTTTTAATATTAATATATTAAAATAATTTATTTAAAATAAAAAATAATTTTTAATTCTTTAAAAAATCCGGTTAAAATGCAGGGCAAATACCTTGGAAGAGATCACAAAGTATTAAGCCCAACCCTTTTAAAGTCAGATTTTGTGCTATTATTTTTGCTTGGTTGTGTATTTTGGATAAAATGTTGGGATATCAAATTTCGTTTTTGTAAATGTTAGTGAGTGAATAAGAGCTTACTTAGTGCTTGTTTGGTAATAAGGTTCAATTTTTTTTTTTGGGTTAAAATTTGCTTTTTTATTATAAATTAATTTTTTTAATGTCTTTAAATTATTTTAATTTGTGTTAATATTAAAAATAAATTTTAAAAAATAAAAAATTATTTTAATTTACTGTATTTTTGCGTCAATTAGTTTTATAAGCAAAGAGTCAAGATAAACATGCTAAATAAAGGGGTACCTACCCTTATCTTTGGACGAAACCCACGTTCAATCCTTCGTGCACCAACCTCCTCCTACATCAAAGCTAAATGTACATTTAATTTCCCTTTTTCCTGTTGTCCTTTGGTTTCAGGGCTGTTTAGCTAGAATTGCTCTATGAAGTTGACCAAATTTGTAAGTTTCAGAAAATGCTAGCTTAAAGGGAACTTTTTTTTTTTTTTTTTTGACATGGATCGTTACATGATTTCTGTTTGTTCTTGTTCCTTATACTTGTCTTTTTGACGTTTTCAAGTTTATTGATTCAACACTGAAATTTTACGTTTGATGTCATAGGTTCTGGCATGTTGGGGTTTGTTGATTGTTTGAGGTTTGGGTGATTGCGAGAGTCCTGATTGATAAATTATGCGTGGCAAGTAAAAACATTTCCTGAATTACGAGGGCTCACTGCATTCTGCATCTGTGGATAGATTTGGGCATTACAGTTGATCAAGGGTTCTCTTTGGTTTTAGCTTGGAATGAAGAGTTCCTTCCATAGGATTTGATTGAGGCGACACTTTCATTTGTGAGTTTTACAATACGACGATAACAGTGTTCGAGTTATAAATAGTGGGAGAGTAGTGTTCTCGATATCTACCTTGGATGATGGACCGATTTGTTTCGAGAGAAAGGGAGCTTGAAGTTGATCTTGAAAGCGGTGGGACAACCAGTGATGAGGATCGAATGAGCGATCCCATTTCAGCAAATGGACAAGCCGAGGCACTTTTAATGGAGGCGTGGACTGTGCCTGTGGGTATTCAAGGATTGGTGAATTCATCAAGCTTTGGTGATGGTGCTGAGGATGTGGAGCTGTTGATAGACAAGAATTCAGAAGGAAAAGAGGGACAGCAGAAAGCAATTGTGGATAGGAAGGATGCGGAAGAGAAACATATAAAGAAGAATTTGAGAAAACCTCCCAAGCCACCGAGACCTCCTAGAGTTCTGTCACTGGATGCTTCTGACCAGAAGTTGATCAAGGAAATCACCGAGCTTGCCTTGAGAAAACGTGCCAGGATTGAAAGACTTAAAGCGCTAAAGAAGATGAGAGCAGCAAAGGCGTCATCTTCGAGCAGTAGCGTATCTGCCATGTTCATCACAATCATCTTCTTCCTCATTATTATCTATCAAGGTAGATAGACTTTTAGAATGGTCTTATACTAAGAACTCTATTCCATACAACGCATCTGCTGCATGTCTAGTGTATTCACTAGCAAGCTGCATTTTTTGTCCAAAATTTGTCATGATAATATTAAACATGTTCCCACTTTACAAACATCTCCCCCGTGGTTTCCACTTTACAGCTATGCTTTGGTATTATCTTGTAGTGAAACATTAGTTGTCTTCTGAGTGTCATGGAAACTGTCCAGTAAATATAATTGAAATGTGCGTGGTATTTTTCTGATTTTTCTTCTTCTTGGAATCATACGCTTAGGGTTTTGTTTAATAACATTATTGGTTTCTTATTCATCAAAAAAACATCATCGGTTTCTACTGTATGTCATGGAATCTGACTGGTGACCAGTAAATGTAAGTGAAGTGTTTCAAATATGTCTGCTATGTTTTTTTTCTCTTGGAATGCATTTTTTTGAGTAAAATTTGTGTTAATCTATAACAATCAAAGTACATCAAATCGGTACTTCCTCCTAGCAAAGTCTGCAGAATAAGCGGACACCTCCGAGTAGTAAATATGTCGTCAGGGATGCATTAGTACAGGTGTACCTCGTTGATAGATGCACAGCTTCATCATTTACACGTCTTATATGACTAGCAAGTGATAAGTGAGCTTCGGAAGCCATTAACATCATCACATAATGCAGAATTGCTTCAACGTCAGCATGATTAGGAGTAAACTCCGGTGAGTCTTCATCCAGCAACAAACAATCTATTTCAAGCTAAAAGTCACGCATCGTCTTTCAAGTGGTCAGCTCATGTTCTTTGATGCCATGAACTCAACCAACTTACTGCTCAGAGAGAGAAAAAAGACAAACCTTGAATTTGGCTGCTGCGGAATTATCAGAGCAGTATCTGAAAACTGAAAAAATCCCTGAACATCCCTGCTTTTAGCTTTTATTCCATGCTCGATCAATAATTCATCCCAACTTCCCACGAGGTGAAAACACTCGGTTATTGTTTTTGGCCGGAAATGATTGCTTAAGATTGTATTGTCATACTTGTCTTTAGTTCTCAGGTTTTCTCTAGTTTCATGTACCATTCTACAGATGCATGGCCATCAAAATACCATTTACATTCGTTAGATCCTTGTATCGAAATTCTGTAAAATTCCTAAAGATGTGAAATTTTTCTGATGCTGAAATCAAATCTGCCTAGATTCCTCTCGTGTTGCTTTTTTCCCACAAAAGAATAACTCTTTTTACTCATTTGTGAAATGCCAGTTAATCAGTGTCCAACAACTTTAAATCCTGCTGTTCTATGCAATTATACATCATGCTTGATGTTAACGAAGGGCGAGGAGAGAAGTTAACTGACAACTTCACATAATACAATCTCTGTAACAGGCAATGTTATAGGCTTTGAACTTGACTGCTCGTTAAATCGCTTTCTAAACTTGCAATATAATTGTTAGGAACTTCTTTTGTTTGTACCCATTCATTATCGTGCGTGTTTATGCATGGATCGATGTGTATATCTACAGATAACTTCGTAGATAAAAACAGGATGAATTATTTTCAAGAAGCTTCTTGGAGCTTCCACCGGAGAAGAATCAAAATGATCAGCAAGCTGGCCTTGCTCTCTCTTCCATGTTCATGAGTAGAATATGGAATCTTGTGTTCTTATTATTGATCTCTTATCAACTAAAATTGATAAATACAATGCTTATTGACTAATGCAATTGCTTTACTTTCCATATTATTACTCCGGGAAGCTGTTTGTGGGCAATATCTTTTGGCTAATTTCTGAAGCTTGGTAAGTGTTTGATGTCTACGAATGTAAAAATTATGACATTTAGTTGCTGAGATTTCTCAAATGGCGACATTTCTTTTGTTCATAAAGCGTGCTCGCCTCAAATTTTCTCTTCCTTTTGTTTTCACCGTCAGGTAGCATCCTCTGATTAGTTCGTGCGCACCACCAAGTCAGATTCACCATTTTGATGTAGTTAGAATTAGTAGGATTTTAACCTATATTATGCATCTATACATCCAATACGTGCTCCACTCTACCAACCTCTTGAGGTTATCTCCATTTGTGTCGGAGACTGAGTTTCTATACAATGCACGACATTCTGATTTGAAGCTGCTAATTCAGTCAGCAATTTGTTCTGAGACTGTTCCATGCTTGTTTGGCCTTGTCCCAACCTATTCTCAATATGAAGCTTTGCTTTCAGGAACTAGCTCCAGAAACAGTGGAAGCTTATCTTTAAAAGGGTCTCCTGAGCCAGCAGTTGCTGCTAGTAAAGCTTTAATTTCAGTTCAGTTTTACAAGAACAGGGTTGCCTATGGGAGTGACGAATCAGGCTCAGGGTCTTCTGAGCGTGTATCCTTGTGATTTGTGTATTGTGATAATAAGCGGTGAAGTTTCGCCACTCTTCTCTCTATTCATGCATTCTTTCATATTTTTTACATTTCAGAAATTTTATTTGTTGTATCAATAATCTATTAAATCATCTTCAACATAGCACCTAAAAAAATAGCTAAAATAAAAAAAAATATGTAATTTTACCTTTTATTTTTAATTTTAACAATTCCAACAAGGAAACTATATGAATAACTAACATGTTTATTCTTGTTTTGAAATGTTATTTCTACACTTACATGTAAAAAAGCTAAAAGTAAATGAAATCACATATATCCATTAACCAATATCATTTTCCTTTTTTAAAAACAAAACAAAAAAAGAAAGAAAATAAACCTGTAAATTTCAAAACCTTGCCTTGTGTCTCAACTTCTTTGTGATTTAGAAAAACAAAAATCAATTGTTCTTTAGTTAATTAATAACATCAATTGTGTTAATTAGCTGAAACTAAAATTTATGCTTGCTTAAAAACTTTTTTTTTTTATCTCTTGATTCTTGAGACCTTTTGATGTTAATTTGTTATTTATGATGATTGTTTTTTTTTTCTTTGTTTTTATGCTTTTGATATGGATTAATGAAGACAGTTTTTATTTATGTTGTTGTCTTAGACAAAATTGAGAGGAAGTAATGATGGTGGCTGATATTGATAAAAACATAGAGTGACATATCTTAAATTTATTTTTGATTGTTTATTTTAATTTGAGATTAATTATATTTTATCTTGTTGAAAGTGTAACCACACCAGCATATCAATCCTCTTTTAGTTCTAAAAAATGATCAAATTGTAATGGTTGTATGATTAGATTAATGTTAGAATAAGTTAAAGGCAATGCTTATTATTAATTCAAATGTATGAAAACTACAAAATTGCTAAACATTGAATGCGAGCTTCCCTTACACCTTTTTATACCCTCTTATGAGGTTCTAACTTGAGGTTTTTTTTTATTATTATTGTAGATGAATTCAAATTTTCAAAGCTCTTTTATCAATTTTTTTATGAGCGAGTCAGAAGTTATTTTTTTCAACTAAGTGACTCTAATTAATTAATTGATGACATAACTTATTCGAATTTAAATGTCCACACAATAAAAAAAATCACAAAGAAGTAAAAACTTCTTATTAGAGGAAGATTGTTTACTTGTGTCTGCATGGTTAAATACAAGCAAAGATCCAATTACAAGAGTTTAACAACAATAAAAAAATTATGAGCTCAAATACATGCTTACTTTGTAGAGAATGGAGGAAACTTGAATAATTGTTTTCAAATAAACATCTCAAGTAGATGACAAGAAATAAATAGAGAAGTCGGTAAATTTGTTGAATTTGTTACTCAAATTGAAAATTATCAGCAAAGTAGAATGATTGCAGAATCAAAGGTAATTTTAATATTCATTTCCATTCTAAATTGTTTAACATATATTTTAACATTATTGAATTTCTCTAATTTTTTACCAGATTAATGATGCTCGGCAAATGTATGCTTCTTGCGTTGGCAAACAATTTCAACTAAAACATTGTTGGGTTATCTTAAAAAAAAAAAAAAAAAAAAAAAAAAAAAAAAAAAACCTCAAATGACAATTTGAGCATAAAGTCAACATCAAAGGTTAAACAAAAAACAAAAAAGTCATGTTAATGCAAGTCCGGCTTCATCAACTCTATCTACCCTGATTCTATTAGTTTCGGAGAAGATAGTGAACCGTTGATTTATCAAGATAGACCAATTAGTCAGAATGCCGGAAAGGAATGACTTAAACATAGACAAGGAAAAGATAAAGTTGGGGAGATAACTATAAGAAATCTCTTACAACAATTCAGGGATACTCTATTTGAAATTGAGGATTAGAAGAAACAAGATATGAAAATTATGTTAGAGTAACAAACTATAATGATTCAATAAAGTCAAGAGAAACAAAAATTGAATTGGATTGAGAAAGAATAACAAATTATGAAAATAGATATTTCTAATTTGGATCAAATTTCTGCAACATATTTTCAAAATAGAAAGTTAGAAATTATGTAAAAAAAGGGTTTTAATTTTTAATTAACTTGATTGATTTATTGTTTAATGTAACGTATTTTTAATTAAATATATAGAAATTTCTTAGTTATTTTAAATATATTGTTATAAAATTGATATCAATTCATAATACTTTTTTCAAGTTTTTCTAACACTTAACAATAATAAGTAGGATTAATTAACTTAAAAAATAACAACCATAATGAAAAAAAAAGGCATAAAATACTTGAAAATTATGTTAACATAAGAAACTCAAATCTAATTATTTTACTTGTTGTCATATTATTCTCATAAATGTTCAATCAAATCTTCTTGAAATTGAGAGCTAGTTACTCTATCCTTAATTCAATTATGAGTTTGAAGAAAATCATGTAGTTTTTTCACCATGTGACACTAATATAAAAGAATTGACTTCATGTTCATGGTCAAATCCAAGGTTCATTGCTCATTCATTCTCAATAATCATATTATACATTATTATGCAAGCTTTCATAATATTTGCAAGTGTTTCTTCATCCCAGTATCGCACAGCTCCATGTACAGTTGTAAAACGAGATTGTAGCACCCTTAATACCCGCTCCACATCCTTTCCTGCAGACTCTTGCTTACTTGTAAAATATTTTCTCTTTGCTCCTAATGACCTTGGGATTGTCTTAACAAAGGTTGACCAATTAGGATAAATCTCATATGCTAAAAAATATCCTATTATATATTCATGCTCATTAATTGTATAATTGACAAGAGCAGCATGACCTTCAGCAAGTGCAGGGAAGACGGGTGATCGATCAAGAACATTAATATCATCTAGTGCCCTTAGATACCAATCACAAAAAACTTCTATGATTGCTTTGACAAAAGCTCTAAGACTGTTTATCGCAGTGGTTTTCCCAATTCGAAGATATTCATCAGTAAGATCTGTAAGAGTATCATATGCAAGTATCCTGTGAACTGCAATTACCTTTTGAAGGCAGAATAAACCAAGAACACAAAAAGCATATGTCCTTTGTTTGAAATATGGATTGTGAGCTTCCACTGCATTTGCGATTCGAAGAAAAAGATGACGACTCATCCTAAATCTTCTTTGAAATTGACTTTCAATGAATTTAAGATTTTCAGCACAATAATCATTATATAGCCTTAGCCCACCTTCCTTTCTATTACGATTGATAATATTATGACCAAGAATAGAGCCACAATGCTCTGTTCTTCGCCCTTAATTATTCGATTCTTCTTCAGCAACCATTGTTGTAGCAACTTGAAAGGCGAACACGGGAGTCATATCGTCAAAATCAAAAGCATCATAAAAATTAAAATTAAAATGATTCATGATGAATTTTAATGAAATATAAAAAAGATTGGAGAGAAGAAACTCTTAACATCCTCAAATTATAATTGCATTTAATCTTAAACATTTCTTTACTAATGTCAAGTATTGAATAATATGTCTAAGATTTTGGGATTTGTTTTTGAAAATTTCAGCAGAGTTTCCTCTATTTTTATTGGTACCAAGTTATCGACAACACTTCTATTATATGTCATTACAACTTCCATCTTGATCCAATCATCCTGGATCACATCTCATTCATCAAACAATATCTCAATACTTATACCTATCAATATATTCAAATCTCATAATATCAAATCAATTAATAAGTCAACATAAAAGTATTACTAAAACAATTCGAAAGATAAACAAATTCATCACTAAAAAATAATACATGCTAACTAACTAAATATATGCATTTAAACTACATTAATACAACATTAAGATTAAGAGTCATATTGTCTTAAAACATCTAATTTATTCTACTATTTTATTTTATAAACTTATCTTATAATTTTGAAAATGATTTAGCCATACTAAAACCTATACATATATATAATACATCCACTACATACTGCACATCTTCTACTTGATTTTTACAACACAAAGGTAATACATCTATTGCATACTATACATTTTTTGCTTATGTTTTACAACACAAAAGGTTTTCAAAGAAAATAAAGGCGTAAATGTTACATTCCAAAATGATAATTCATAAACAGAAAACTTTTACATCTAACGATCTGCATCACCTCGCGATGTATATGTTTCAACAATGACCACAATAATCAATTTACTCAATATCTTAATCTAGTATTAATTATTTACTCTTATCCTTTGAAATTTAATACTTGTAACTTCAATCTAACTCAATCAATTAATTTACATAATCTTTTCAAAATTTAAATATCCAGCTAACTCATCTCGATTACCAAATAATTCTAACACTTCCATATAATTACTCAGAAATTTGGTTTTCCTTCCTCAGTTACCGATAAATCCGGTAATTTCCATCCGAATTACCAATCATATGGCTAACCTCTTTATTAACCAATAAACCCGATAATTCTTTTAATTACCCAGGGACTCCAGCTAGCCCATTTTGGTATGCAAAATCAATCCAATAATTCCATATAAATTACCCAGCATCCGACTAACCTCTTTTGTTAGCCAATCAATTCGGTAATTCCATACGAATTACCCCATATCCGGTTAACCTCTTTGTTAACCAATCAATTCGGTAATTCCATACGAATTACCTCATATTCGGTTAACCAATAAACCCGATAATTCTTTTAATTACCCAAGAAATCTGACTAACCTATTTCAACTGTCAAAATCAATCTGATAATTCCATATGAATTACCCAGCATCCGCCTAACCTCTTTTGTTAGCCAAATAATGATCCCGATTATTTCATATAAATTACCAAAAAATATCATAATAATTACTCAATTTATTCCTTTGCTTCATTCTTTTAACATCAATCAAATAGACAACATATATATTCAAGGAAAACTAATAATTACAAAATAAGGTGACAAATCACCTACCTTCTGCTCGTGATTACCCATCTCTTCCCGTCTGATTACCAGCTCTAGACACAACTCCTGAATCAATCAAATGTTATTATATAATTAGTCCATCAGTATTTTTCTTACGTGCCGAAACACAAAGCATGTAATTTATTTTTATTTGTAATTCATTCTAATAAAAATTCATTCGCAAACATAACATCATTATTTTACATGCAATCACATATTTAAATCAAGTTACTTCTTTTCTTGCTTTATGTTCATAATTCCTCCATCAAATAATCCTTCTATTCTTTATGCCCTCACATCATATTATTTATTTTATCTAAACATATATAACAACTATATTAAAAAACAATCTAAACATCTTGTCTTCATGCTTTATTTTAACCAGTTCATTTCTTTTTTAAATTGAGTTTACTTTCTTTCTTTTTCTTAACTTTAATGCAATATCTTCATTTAGTCTTTCATACATATTTCAAATATCATAATTAAACATAGTTTTCTAAACATTAACATCAAAACTCATTCCTCCATTTTTCCTTCATTTGGTTGAATGTGATGTTCCTTTCCTCCCCTAAATTTTTCTTAATTTACTTGTTATTTCAACTTGTTTTTATTCTATTCCACCTTAACTTTGTCGCACCCTCTCGAGAGCTCGACGTTGAGGCGACCCTTTCTTGAGCGGGGGATTGGTGTTGGGGATTTTTTTTTATGAATAAAGGAGTCGTCACTTAGTATTATGGTCACTAGAAAACCTAACTGGTCTTTCAGAGATTCCAAGGCAAAGGATTGGTCTTTCAAGTCTTTTAAATATATATATTTGCCACATTGCATCGAAGACCGAGTATTCTAAATACGAGGTTTGTATTTTTACAACATAAAAACACAAAAAAAATATAAAATAAATACAAGAGAAAACCAACAATCTTACTCATTTTTTTTAAAAGCCTGGGTTCAGCTCGGCCCATGTGGCTGGGCTGAACCCAGCATGCCTAGCCAGGTCATTGGCTCAACCAGTGACCCAATTGGGCATAAAGGCATGCATGAGTTTCCTCATACGTGCCTTGGCTTGTTACTGTTCAAGTGAATTAAATTTCACTTGAACAGTAACAATGCTACTAAGAATGCATGCAGAGCTAGGAAGAACATACCTAGAGGCATAAACGAAGAAGCTACAGTGACGTTGAAGACGTGATGGTTGATCTTTCCGTGTTTGTCTGTTTCAACCCTTTTCCTTCTGTTTTGTGTTTATGTCCGTCTCTTTTTTTTTCTACGTCTTTGTCTCTCTCTCTCTCTACTGGTTTTAGCTTTGATTTTCTCTTCTTTCCCTCTCATCTGTTTTGCTTTCCCCGTCTCACAGTAATGTAAGGATGAAGGAAAGAAAATCCCATATGTTCTTTGTGTTTTTCCTCTCCTCTCCTTTTCTCTTTTTTCTTTTGGTTTTTTTTTTTCTCTTTTTCTCTCCTATTGCCTACCTTTCCAATCTCATAGTAACGCAAAGATTAAGGAAAAAAACTCCCTCTATTTTTTTTTTCTCTCCTACTACTAGCCTCTCTCTTGTTTTTTCTTGTCTTTTTTTTTTCTATCCACATGCTAGGTCTTTAGAGGAGGCTTATATATAGCATAATATAGCTCTCTTTAAAAAAGATTCAATGCATTAATTCTAGGATGTAAATCTCAGCTAATTTACAACCTAATAATGCAAATAAGGAAACTATAATATTCTAATTGATTATGTGTTGATTCCAGTGATTTGTTTCCAACATTAATACATCATCCCAACAATCTATGTTAGGGATAAAATCCCAGCCATTAGATGATGGCGAGGTTCCTCTTTTTATGTCATTTTGCAACTGTCAAATGTTGTTGTCTCCTATAAATTAAAGTTACACAAAATAGTAATCTGCAGCTCCAAAATCAAACGAGAGAATCATGGAAACTAGCAGGAAGTTGAGGAGAAAAGGAAAGAAATCAGACAGGATAGACAAACATTATTGTGATGTTTTCTGATCCAGTCCCTGTTTTTTTTTAATTCCTTGAACGAAACCGATTTACTTTATAAAGTTTGAAAATTGTATTTAATTAATCCGATAAATCCTTAAAACATTAAATCAGGTCCCTCGACGCAACACCTGAAAAACTTGGGTTGGAATCTTTCTTGCAATAGGATTCTCTGCTTTTCCACTAGATGTTCAAACGAGAATATCTCAAGCTTATGATATCGCAATCAAGCGATTCAAAAGCCTAAATTCATCAGCATGTACAGGACTAAAACTTCCATGCAAGTTTCAAAGTGAGATAAAATTGTTTTGAAGAAAAGAATTGCAACAAAACTCGGCTGGAAACCTTCTCGTGGCAGGATTCTCTGCTTTCACACTAGACCTGCAAAAAGGAATATCTTGAGCTTATGTTATTGAAATAAGGCAATTCAAAACCCAAATTCATCTACACTTGTAGAACTGCAGCTTTCATAAAGGATCCAAAATGAGATAAATTCGTTTTGAAAAGCAGAATCTGGCTACAACATGGTTGGTCAAAATGATTTCCTAATCTGATTCGAAAACTGCCAATGTCGAGCATCCCAAATCAGACTGAGGGTGTGACCTAAGGATGTGAAGAACAAAATTAAGATGGAAGCAGAGTCTTTAGTGCAAAACTCGGGTCAAAATCCTTCTCGCGGCATAATTCTCTACTTTCTCATTAGATATTCACGTGGGAATATCTTGAGCTTCTGAAATCGAAATCAGGAGATTCAGAAACCTAAATTCATCTACGCGTATAGGTCTACAACTTTAATAAAGGGTTTAAAGTGAGATAAATTCATTTTGAAGAATAGAATCTGGTTGCAACTTGGTTGGTCAAAAGGATTTCCTGATCTGATTCAGGAAACTGACAATGCCGAGCATCCCAATCTGACTGAGAGTCTTCCATAAGAACAGTGAGCCCTAAGACCCTATAAAGGTGTAGGTCAATTCTTCAACATATCATGAGTGATAGAATATAGATAGAATGGTCATATATTGCACGAAACCAAGTTAGAATCATAGCTTAAATTGGAACAAAAAATAGCGACAGCAACATCATTAGTTTTTTTTAGTGCAAATTCTAAGGGATTTATCCAACCTTAAAGACCAGATAAAGAAGAAATGAACTTAGCATTATGAAGACTCCTAATCAGTCTAAGAAACCTAACGATTTTGGCAGCAAATGAGAAGGATAAAAAGGGCAGAAAACAACTTAAATAGGGTTCGAAAAACATTTTTTTTCTTCTCTACTTTTATCAATCTTCCAACAAACATGAGTTAAACTCCTGCACTCGGTTCAAAAGGTGTACAGACCATCTTTAGCACGCAGGGCCCAAAAATAAGTAACAATAAACTTCATCATTTTTCCTTCCCCTCCTAATTCCCTTAAATTCCCATAAGAACCTTAAGTTCAAGAATCAGGAATTTAAGGGAAATTAAAATAAAATTCCATGAAATTACTTCCTAACTTATTCAAGTAAGCTTAAAAAATCTAAATCAAATATTAAATTCAAACTTCTCAAGCTTACCAATTGACTTTCTTCCAATTTCTCTTCTCTTCCAAAGTTAGCCAAATTCCGTCTCTCAATTCCTCCTTCCTTCACCTGATTCTTCCTTAGATTAGGGTTTTATAAGTTAAACTTACAAGTTTACAAGGTTACTTTCTTAATTTCCTTTTTTTTCCCTTACTTTTCTCTCTTTCTCTCACATTATGTTTTATTATGTTCTTTCTTTTCCCCATCTACTTCTGCCTAGTCAGCAGTATATAAAAGGAAGGGAGAGCTCATTTGTTTTATTTTTTTATGGCAAATAACCATTTTACCCTTAATGAATCATTTTGTTTTATTTGACTATCCTTATTTGTTTTGCTAGCACTATGAGCTCCGTTCATCCTAACATTTTAACCATATTTTATTCAAATCAATATATTTTAAGGTCCCTCGTAAACGTTTAGCTCAATCTAATAGTCAGATTGAAAATTACGTCCAATAACATAAAACTAGTTAAATTGTGATTTTTCATCAAATTTCTAAATTTCTCTAAAAATTCTAAAATTTTAACCCAAGCTAAGGCATCATATTGAAGGATCCACGCAAATTTTTAGAATTTTTTGATAACCCGATCGAAATTTATGAATGTTTTTTGTTTTACATGAAACTAGTCAATTTATGATTTTTCATCCATATGTTTTACAAAAAAGATGAGAAACAATATTTAGGTATATGAGAATATTTATAGATTGATTTTTTTTTTCAAATTTTAAAATCTTAGAATATTGGCGGTTATTTTTTCAAAATTTAAAATCTTAAAATTTAAAATGTTGGTTGTCATTTTTTCAAAGTTTGAACTTTTTTTAAAAAAAAAATTGAAAATCAAAATTTAAAATGCTGGAGGTTTTTTTTCAAAGTTTGAAATTGAATTTACTTTTCAAAAATCAAAATTTTAACAGTAACATATAAAATTGAAAGTTGAAAATATTCATATAAATAAATTTAAAATTTAAAATTTTTAAATTTGAACTTAAAATTATATCTTTTAACTTTCATATTACTTTATTAATTTTATATTTAATTTTATAAATTACTCATATTAATTATATAATTAATAACATCATGATTATATTATATAAAAATAACTAAATTAGTTATTTTATTATATTAAAATTAGTTTAACATAAAATATATTAAAATATAATTGGTCTTCTAAATTACTTTTTACCATTGGAATGTACATAAATAAAAAGATTATATTTATAGTATTTAAAAAACCATTTTATTTAGCTCTTTAATAGAGCATATTTCATTGGAGAAGTTCTTATTACATGCATCATGAAAGATAAAGTAAGAAAAATAAATCGACACCCCTGTTGATATTCATCTTAAATATATATTAGTGATTGTGCCTCTTCATTTTAAAATGATGTTTTGGATTGTAAAGAATTTAAAATAGTTAATTTATATTTACAGTGATCTTTATATACAATGTATTGATTATGGAGTAAATTATTAATAAAAAAATCAATATAATAATTAAGTATTAATAATTTTGAATAAAAGGATATGCTATTTTAAAAACTATATAGATAATTAACATGACACTCTCCATATGTAACAAATGTGTTATTAAAGATTGTATAATGTCGGCCTAGTTGTGTTGCAATATATTGTAAGGTGATTACTTTTTTATTAATTTAATTTGATTTTATATATATATATATATATAATCATAATCATAATCAAATTAATTCTCTTATGACTTATGTTAATCAATATAATTAACTTTATCTATATTTTTAAGGTTTTAGACTAGTTACCTACAAAACGAAAACAACTTTATCTATATTAAATTCTTTTATTCCATTCATGTCATTTGAAATTCTTAATCATGCTCAACCTTAAAAAAATATATAAATTATATTTTATGATTTGATATTTATACGTGGAAAGAACTTGATTGAAAATAATGAGAGCGTAAATGACACATAATTTAACCTCAAAATTAAAAATAAAACTTTAGAAACATTAAGATGAATTATTAGGATATCAAATATATTTTTCATATTTTATATTCATAAAAAAAAATATACAAAATAAATCTTAAATAAAAGCTTATTATATGATCTTTCACTTGGTCAAAATAAAGATAATTAACAATAAATAGACTATAGAAATTTTTTATTCAGAGTTTTCTTAT
>JAAWWB010001354.1:0-25003 GCA_018804465.1 Populus tomentosa
GCCTTGTGGTCGTTTGAGGATATCCCCTACCATATTTTAATATTTATTATTACACATTTTACCCGACCCTGCTATGAGGAAAAATAAGATGCTCCCGGGAGTTTATTTTTTCACCAGAGGAATTCGCAATGCTGGTGTTGCCTACGGTCATTGAAGAAGCTAGCTCAGCTGATCGCTTGGCTACCAAGGAAGAGGCTAATTGCAAAGCAGATCTTGCTGCTTGGTTGTAGCAGGCTACCTTACAATACTGATGTGCTTGGCTGCACCAGGCTGGGGGGTTTCTTCTGTGCCTTTTCATTTGTACAAGCTTTCTCGGCTCCAAGTTGTTTCCTTCTATAATATTTTTCTAGGGCCACAAGTATATTTGGAAGGCAGATGAACATTGCTTGAACATGACTTGCTAGAGTTATTACCGCAGTCATCCTAATGCTAAATTGTGTTTGCATAAACAAGCAACAAAATCTTCAAGTTGATTACCTCACCATGTTGGGTCAGTTTGAAAACTCGTTTCTCTTAGATTTATTGTATTCGGCCAAATTGGATAAATATCCTTGAACAAAAGATCATGGGACATGATCCATACCCCCAAAATCAAAATCAAGGTCTTGGAATATATGCAAGAATAGCAATCAAAATGGAAGTACACGTCTAAAATATATCTGATAAACCAGATCAAATTATAGTATTTTGTTTTTTTGGGATTATGATTGCGGTTGCTTTTTAAAATATTTTTTATTCAAAAATACATTAAAATAATAATTTTTTTTATTTTTTAAAAATTATTTTAAACATTAGCACATCAAAATGATTTGAAAACACTAAAAAAATATTAATTTAAAATTAAAAAAAATTTATTTATTTATTAAATATTTTTAAAACACAAAACCAAATAAAACAAAATAAAAAATAAAATTTCCCATTGTCCATTTGACCAATCATTTGATCAAATCTGAAATGATGCCGTATTTATCTTTACAGGCTAAATTAAAAAAAAAAGTGTATTTTCCTCATGAACGTAGTTGCAATTCCTGGAACGACCAGATCTACACGGTCAAATCTAAAAACCAGCTGAATGATCAACATCAGCACAGAAACAATGTAAAACAACACAACGTATATTTTGTCTTTCTAGGAGAACAAGTGCAAGGGTGCGATCTTGTCAAAGCATCAATGGCTCTTTCATGCAGTTATCAGTTGGGCCTGCTGCAACGAGTCTTTCTACTGTTAAGACAGTGCTTCCAAGGACAAGTTGCTTGGAGCTCCTTGTTTCCCTTAAGAAGACGATGATTCCATAATCACGTTAGCAATTGCCAATACCACAAGACTAGTAAGACTATCCGCCATTTTTAACGTTTAAATTATTCAAAGAATTACGTGGTGTTGCAAAGCTTTCACGCAGACCAGCTGTAGCTTTATCGATTTTCTCGGATCAAATGAGGGGGATGATATTACCTTGCCATTCAAAGCACCGTAATGAGTTTCGTTTCCTTCAAGAGTAGCATTCCTGTGTTTTTCTAATTCTCCTTGAAGGGTAGAGTAATGGCATGCGGTGAGAACTACTTGTGTATCAGTAGTTAAGCATTGGAGGAAATCCATGATGTCTCCCAACAATTTATACTAGAGTGCGGTTGGTTGTAAGGTCGGACATATCAGATGTTTCTGAAAGTAATTGTAAAGCCACAGCTATTCTGTGCTGGGAGAGTTTGTATTTATAGAAGCTGTACATGTATATTTACAATAGGAAACAATAACTGAATAATGTAAATCTATTTAGCTACATTATCTCCTATAATTATGGAGAGTTACATGCTGCATTACATCCCTTATCATCCTCTCGCAAGTTGAGTGTGGGATTAATACGAACACGAAGCTTGGAGCGAAAAAATGTGAATAGTGGCTGAGACAAACTCTTTGTAAAAATGTCAGCAATTTGCATGTTGGATGACACAAATTTAGGCTGGATGGTCCCTGATGCTGCTAGCTCACGAATGAAGTGATAGTCAAGTGCAATGTGTTTCGACCTTTTGTGTGAGACTGGATTGAGAGTAAAAAACAATGCACTTTTTTTATCACAGAGGAGTAATGGCTGGTGTGATAAGGAAACATTGAGATCACGTAGCAGATGAGTTAACCAGACTACTTCAGAAGCCATGTGAGCCAATGCAAGATATTTTGATTCACAACTTGAACGAGAAATAGTGGGTTGTTTCTTAGCACTCCATGATATGAGATTGTCACCTAGAAAGATTGCATAGCAAGAGGTGGAGCGACGAGTGTCAGGGCAACTGGCCCAATCAGCATCAGAGTAGGTAGTAAGACCAGTTGATGATGAAGGAGAGACCATAGTGAAGAGTGCCTTTAACATACCGAAGGATGTGTTTGAAGGCTTGAAAGTGAGGCACTATAGAAGATTGCATATGCTGGCTTACATAATTGATAGCATACGTTAGATCAGGACGAGTGATTGTTAAATATTGCAGAGCACCCACCATGGAACGAAACAACGTGGGATCATGGAAGGCATCACCAGCGCTGGACAATTGTTGTGAGACAACCATGGGAGTTGGCATTGGCTTGCATTCTAAAAGCTGTGCACGGGCTAGAATATCATTTGCATATTTTGTTTGACTCAAGAAGAGGCCATTTTCAGAGGAGGAAACCTAGAAGCCCAGGAAATAATTCAATGTGCCTAAGTCCTTTGTGGAAAACGCACAATGAAGTTGTTGAATGAAATGCTGGAGGAAGGGGATATTGTTGCCAATAACTATAATGTCATCAACGTAGAGTAGGAGGTAAAACATGATGTTTGAGTAAGCATAGAAAAAAAAAAGGGTCTGCAGTGCTGCATGTGAAACCAATTTGAAGCAGAAAAGTATTGAACCAATGAAACCAAGCCCGGGGGGCTTGCTTTAAGCCATATAGTGCCCGTTTTAACTTATAGACATGATGAGGAATCGTGGATCAGCATAGCCTTGGGGTTGCTCTATATAGACAGTTTCATTCAGCAAACCATTTAGGGAGGCATTTTTGACATCTAGCTGGTGGAGAGGCTAGTGAGAAGAGACTGCAAGTGAGAGTACAAGGCACACAGTACTTTCATACGATCAACAGTGTCGTCAGCTAGATATTTGACATGGAAAATCCACTTTGAACCAACAATGTTTGTGTGAAGTGGACAAGGAACCAAGTCCCATGTGTCATTAGAGGAAAGGGCATCCAGTTCTTCATTCATAGCAATAACCCAATCAGGGTGTTTAGAGGCATATGAAAAACTATGTGGTTCTTGTGTAGTAATCAAGGCATGAACCAATGATGAAGGCATCAAGGTTGTAACATATGAGAGATGTTTGGGCTTGAAGACACCTGCCTTAGCTCTAGTGATCATCGAATGAAGATTAGTATAAGCTCCAGAGGGAAGTGTAGGCTGGTCTAATGGCAAAGAAGCAACATAAGTGGCTTCTGTTACAGCAGGGAAAACAACTGTTTTGTTTGGAGAGACACCTGTAACAGTGGGTTCAGAGGATAAATGCTGCACAAAGTCATCGACAAGATCAGTGGTACAAGGAACACAAGATGATATAGAAGGTGCAATAGAAGATGATGGAGAATTTTGCTGTTTTGCAGTTGGAATAGTTGTGACAGCAGGTTCATTAAAAGATGAAGTAATGAGGGATGTGGGATCATATGAAGAGGATGTATTAATAAATGAAAAATTAAGCTTATTAAATTGGGCATGATGGGTGATTTAAATGCGCTATGTAGAAGGATCAAGACATCTAAATCCTCTGTGAGACATGCTATATCCAAGAAAAATACAAGCAGTGCTACGTGGAGCAAATTTGTGAGGTGTGTAATCTCATAAGCAAGGAAACACATGACAACTAAAAGGATGGAATTCAGCATACACGGGTGGCTTACCAAATAAAGTCTCATAGGGAGAAAGATTGTCAATGATAGGTGAGGGCAACCTATTGATGGTAAAGACAACAATACTGAATGCATCAACCCAATGTGATAAAGGAACCTGAGAATGGAATAACAATGCTAGACCAGTTTTAGTGATTTGACGATGTTTACATTCAGCATGACCATTTTAGGAAGGAGTGTATGGATAAGACATTTGGTGCCGAATGCCGAAAGCATGGAGGTGAGATTGGAATTGATTGCTTGTAAATTTAGATCCCCCATCCTTTGAAATGTTTTGATTTTGCAGGAGAACTGAACCTCAACAAGAGTTTGAAATTGCTTAAAAATCATCAAAGCTTGAGATTTTAATGTCATGAGATAAAACCAAGTGAACCGCGAGTGATCATAAAAAACATAATGTAATAACGAAAATTTAATGAAGATGTAACAGGAGCAGGGCCCCATATATCGCAGTGAATGAGATTTAAAACATGAGAGGCACGTTGATCATTGACATTAAAAGGTAGTCTATGACTTTTAACATTTTGACAGGCAACACACAAGTTGGGATAAGGTAGTAAAGAAGTAACATAAAGACAACCTTTTTTATTTAATAAGGAAATAATAGAATATGAAACATGGCCTAAACGTGCATGCCAGACATCATAAGAGGCACGCAAAGAATTATTTTTAAGGGAAGAAATAAATACAGATTGACTATGTTCTAGCACATAAAGACCATCTTTATGATGATGACTGGTTGCAACCACCTTTCCTGTATTACGATTTTGTATGAGAAACGATGTGTCAATGAATGTAATAGATAAGGGATAATCATAAGTTAATTTGCTAATGGATAACAAATTTTTAGTGAGCTGGGGAACAATTAAAACATCCGAAAGATTAATATTTAGAGTAGCGGAAAGAGTACCAACATGAGTAATCGGCAAAAAGGCTCCATTACCTACTATTACACAATCCTTACCATTATATGGTTCAACCTTGTCTAGTTGAAAGGAGTCT
The DNA here is from genome assembly GCA_018804465.1 of Populus tomentosa. Lineage (NCBI taxonomy): Eukaryota > Viridiplantae > Streptophyta > Magnoliopsida > Malpighiales > Salicaceae > Populus > Populus tomentosa. The sequence continues at coordinate 4,930 of JAAWWB010001354.1, forward strand.
AGCATCATATGTGCAGCAGCTCCAGTATCAGTATACCAATCGGCTGCAATGTGAGGTGAAGAGCAGGAATAAGCAGTTTCAACAACATTGGCAAAGTTAGCAGACTTTGCATAGCGATCAAGACAATTTGCAGCTGTATGACCAAAGTGTGACATATTTGACAATGTGGTGAATAAGAGTTTCCATGTCCCTTGCCATGTCTAGGATAGAAAGATCCTCCTTCTCTGCCACGAAACTTACAAAAACCTCTATTTTGTTGCTGATTGAAATGGCCTTTAGTGACAGCAAAGGCAGCAGATGGGAGAACAGGTGTTTCAAGTGACTTTTGAAAAAATTCAGAACTTTTAGCCTTTGAGACAAGATCACGAAAGGAAGGTAGAGGAGAAATAGATAGTTGGATGGTTGAGAAGTTCGCAAACTCAGATCCTAGGCCACGAAGAAACCAGTGAATTTTATCTGTGTCATCAACAGGAGAGCCTATGGCAACAAGTTGATCACAAAATGCTTTAAAGGAATAAGAGTACTCAGGAACACTGCGAGATCCTCGTTTAAGATGTTGTGGTTCATCTTTAAGATGAATTTCATGAATTTTGGATCTATGACAAAAGGATGATTCAAGTGCAGTCCATACTGCATGAGAAGTGGAGAGACCAAGAACTTCGACCATCTCTTCCTCGATCACGGATGAAAGAAGGAGTATAAGTAGGTGCAGGTCTTCTGATTTCCAGATGACATGTTTAGGGTTGGCAATATTGATCGATTCAGAGAGGATGGATTCTGAGGGCTCATGCAAAGATCCATATATACATCCAAGTAAATTCTGAGAGTTTAGGAGTGGCAGAATCTGATTTTGCTAGAGAAGATAGTTGGTAGAAGAAAGTTTAATGGTGATCATATGAAACATTGTTTGAAGAGAAAGGGAAGAATTGAGAGTAGTTGAAGCCATTGGATCGGTGGATGTTAATCCAATACTACTCTGATACCATAAAAGTAATTGTAAAGCCACAATTATTTTATGCTGGGAGAGTTTGTATTTATAGAAGCTGTGTAGGTATAGTTACAATAGGAAACAATAACTGAATAACGTAAATCTATCTAGCTATATTATCTCTTACAATTATGGAGAGTTACGTGTTGTATTACATCCCTTATTAGTTTCCATGGCCTTAACAGATGCAGAAATTTCAAAGTAGCTATCAGAGCCTACTTCTCGGAGAGCTTTCTATTCATCATACTCAGAGTCTGTCTCTGCTGGCTTGTAACTCCTTTGTTGCCGTAGCCTATCATACAACGATGATTTTAATAGATGTACATATAAATTGCATGCATGCACGAATAAAGACAAGTTATATGAAACTTCACAAAAATACAGATATTATGAAGTGCAAGTGTTTTCATTGTTTTTAGTACTATAATGTCGCTTCAAAACTAAAATAAAGATATGGTCTCTAAACAATGGTAAGAAAGTCATATGATCAGGAGCAATTGTCAATATCATGATGTATTTACTTTTTTATGCTTTAAGAATAAACCAAAATTAATGGCTTTAGGATCATCAAGGTGTAGCAAATTGTCAACATTTTTCTCAACCACCCTTTCCTTTTTCAACTACAATATCTATTGTAGTAGTTAGTAGTTGGTTGGTATTTATTGGTTGCTGCAAATGCTTCCATTTCTCCTATGAATGGAGACAAAGAGAGAGCAAGTGTAGAGGAAGCGTGTGAGAGCAGATTTGAGAGAGTGAGTGAGTGTAAGAGTGAAACACTGGGTTTTTTGGGATTGTACCGGGTTGAGTTGAGTGTTTGTATAATTCCTTCAATAATATACAATCTGCTGCCTCTGTGGACGTACCTGGTTTTGGGAAACCATATAAATCTGCTTGTTTGTGTTTTATTTATATTTACTTTTGGTCTAGTATGCACAACAAATTGGTATTAGAGCATTAGGGAAGCTAGAACACTGAAAAAAAACAAGTTTTTTCAGCTCTCGGTTCGAAGTTGCAGAATTTTCAAAGTTCTTAGATTTGGATTTTGACCACCTGTAGAGATTCCTCTCGTTGATACGAGTCCAACGATATAAATATCATCAAAATTAGAGTTGAAACGAGCCCTGTAAAGCTCGTTGAAGTTTTGCCTGAAATCTACCGGAAAAATCAGATAGTGCCGAAATCCTAGCCTGAGAAGACAGCCACATCATCTGACACATCAACGCTGAGTCATCATCCACATCACTAACAGATGGTCCACAATGCAATGTCATTAGCCACGTCATCTAACAGTGACATAATATTCTTTATTAGAGACATAATATTCCTTTCCCGAGTCAACTCGGTCAATTTGGTTTTTTGGCCAACTCAATGATTTTGTAGCTTGTTTTTGGCCAAGTAAAGCTTGTTCCTACCATTTTCAACCATTCTAGACGTAATCGTGGTGTTCATTTTATGAAACAGCACACCGAAGTTACTGTTTTGGCTCTTTTGAGCATAAAAGTGCGTGTTTTAACAATTTCGGGAGTCCATTTATAATCCAAAGACATCCTAATGGCTGATATTCTAGAAGAAAGATCAACGGGGAATGCTAATATACCTCCACAATACATCCCGGTATCGTGTACCAAATTTGAGGTGGAGAAGTTTGACGAGAAAGGTAATTTTGGCATGTGAAAATGTGAAGTTATGGATATGCTTGTCCAAATGAATTTGGATTTCACTCTAGAAGATAAACTGGAGGATTTGGATGAGAAAAGCTGGGAGAGGATAAATTGGTTAGCCTGTAGTTCCATCTAACTTTGTCTTGTAAAGGATCAGAAGTACGCCTTTTTATAACAAAACTCTGCAAAGGAATTATGGCAAGCATTAAAGGACAAGTTTATGAAGAAGAGTATAGAGAATCATCTCTACTTGAAGAAAAGAATCTTCTGTTTTTAGTACAAGAAAGGTACTTCCATGAATGAGCATTTGAATGATTTCAATAAAATGATAGTTGATTTGAAGAATTTATATGTGGAAATTGATGATGAAGATAATGCTCTGTTATTATTGAATTCATTGCCTGACACATATGAACATCTCATCACCACTTTACTGTATGGTAAAGACAAGATTAAATTCATTGATGTGTCCAATGCTTTGGTGAACAATGAGTACCAAAAGAAGGACCAAATTGTTCACAAGGAGTCAACGTCAGAAGCATTGACAGTTAGAGGCAGAACAAACCCCAGAAGATTTCGAGGGTAAGGGAGATCTCGCTTAAAATCCAGAGAAGAATCATCAAACAGACAATATCTTGCAAAAGATGAGTGTGCCTTTTGTCACAAAAAAAGGGCACTGGAACAAAGATTGTCCAATCAAGGGTAACAAGGAAAAAGATGAACCAACTGTGAACGTTGCACAAGATGAAGATGAACGAGACTCTGCATTCATGGTCTTATCACCAGAAAACTATTGTGGTGAATGGATTCTTGATTCTGCATGTTCCTATCACATGTGCCCTAATAAGCACTTATTCTCGAGACTTGAGGAGTTCGATGGAGGAGTTGTGTTGATGGGTAATAATGATGTTCGTGAGATCAAATGGATTGAGACTATCCATCTGAAGATGCATAATGGGGTAGTCAAGACACTAACAGAGGTATGGTATGTACCTGACTTGAAGAAAAATCTCTTCTCATTTGGAGTCCTAGAATCCAATGGTTATAAGATTATCATGAATGGTGGAGTCTTGAGAGCAATCCGTGGTGCATTAGTTGTCTTAAAAGGCACGAGAATAGAAAAGTTATATTTCCTAGATGGATCTATGGTTACTACTATAACAGCTGTCTCCAAAAGCATAGAAGATGAAGTAGTTAGTAGTTGGTTGGTATTTATTGGTTGCTGTAAATGCTTCCATTTCTCCTATAAATGGAGACAAAGAGAGAGCAAGTGTAGAGGAAATGTGTGAGAGTGAAAGAGAGCAGATTTGAGAGAGTGAGTGAGTGTAAGAGTGAAACACTGGGTTTTCTAGGATTGTACCGGGTTAAGTTGAGTGTTTGTATCATTCCTCCAATAATATACAATCTGCTGCCTCCGTGGACGTACCTAGTTTTGGGGAACCACGTAAATCTGCTTGTTTGTGTTTTATCTGTGTTTGCTTTCGATCCAGTATGCACAACATAAGGGTTAACTTTCAATTCTATCCAGTTTATATTTATTTCATCATGATCAAGATCAGATTATACAGACAGATGGTTGTTTCGTTTTCACTCTATCAAGTTAGTGGTTCTCATGCATGACTTGGTAAAAATCTCTAATTATATTACGAGTTGCCAAGAAATAAAAAAGAATCATCCTTTAATCTGATTTTAACAGTAAACTATAACGACGCTGAGGTTTTCAAAAGCTGTAATAAGTTGAAACTGGTCAAAAAAGTTTATATGCCTGAATTTTACTCATGATGGGTTATTTGATTGTCCATAAGAACGAGATCAAAAGAACACCCAGCAAAGTGAAGATGAACATCTTCTTTTCCATTAGTGGCCTCTTGAACATCCGTTCTCATTTGTGCCCCAGCTAACAACTTAAATCTCCGAGTATTGGTGTCTTTAACAACACAATAATCATCAACAAACATAGAGACATTATACTTGTAAACATAGAAAAGATAGCAAACACTATGGTCTCTAACATAATTCATGGTAATTATTTAAGAGCAAAATGATCTCAAGACAGTAAAAGTTTTGGTACATACCCCCGATGTGGGTCTCCAAGAATATCACTAGTGACGAGTGCCTTGTGACGCACCAAACATTGATTCACATTTCCAATCTTCTGACTGCCTTTAAGATTTATATCGCCCAAGTCAAGAAGACTCAATCTTGATTCCATAACTTCTTTATAATTTAATAGTTTGATTTCTTCTGTAATTAAACTATTTAGAACTCGCCTCATTCCATTATAGCCTTGTTGTAGGAAAGCTGAACATATATTAATGTATATTGTTAGTGCCTAAATAGGCATTTCATACATTACAGGTCATTGATTCTTACTATATATATACATGATTTGATGTAGGAATTATGGAAATTATGAAGTAAATGGAATGAAGAATTATAGCAGGGGATCTCTCAATATAGTGATGTATGTAGAAGATCTATGCAGGATTTCTACACTTGAATCTTGCATCGAATCTCTGCATATATTTCTATATTTCTTCATCCCCCCTCAAGCTCAAGGCAGGGCTGGACCAAGGCAAAGCTTGTCATAATTTAATGCAAACATTGTAGCACAAAGTGATTTGGTGAAAATATTCGCAATTTGATCGGATCCTGGAATATAAGCCAATGAAAGAGCACCACTTACAACTCGTTCTAGGACAAAATGGACATCTATTTCAATGTGTTTTGTACGATGATGGAATACTGGATTTTTAGCCATATGGATGGCAGTAATATTATGACAATAGAGCTTAGGAGGAGGAACACAATGACCAATATTTTTGAGTAAGTGGACGAGTCATATGAGCTCAGTTGTAGTAGAAGCTAAGGTGCAATACTTTGCCTCAACTGTTGATCGAGACACAACGGCCTGCTTCTTAACTCCCTAGGATATCAAATTGGTGCCTAAAAAGATAGCAAACCTAGTAGTAGAACGTCTGTCATCCCTACAGCCAGCCCATCAGAGAGATGGGCAATAAGCTTGGTAATCTGTGAAGATGAGCTGGCTGTTAAAAGAATGTCATCAACATAAATGAGTAAAAGGAGAATGTTTGATCCTTGAGTGCGATAAAATAAAGATTGATGGTTGTTGGCTGCCACCAACAACCCACCATTGTAGCATCCTTCTTTGACAATGGTAGCCATCTTCTTTGACAATGGCAACCTTATAAATGACAATATTCCAACAAGGGAGAGGGAGATTGAGAAGTTGAAGAAGAAGGAAATGTTAATGAAGGTGAGTTATCAATGTGCGTCTAAGAGAGGAGTTTGTTAAATTGACATGTGAGTAATGTTGAGGCTGCAAGATGGCTAAAGATATATTGATGGCAGGGTCTTCTAAATATTCTATTGTTAATTCTATCTCGGCAACTCGTGTAACGGTATTTTGGCGGGCAAGAAAGTTAATTTCACCAGCTAATATCTTTATTATTATTATTATTATTATTATTATTATTATTATTTTAGAAACGGGTCTTAATTATTGTGATTGTACTGTGTTTGGTAATGCGTTAAGTGTTTTCAAAAATGACTTCTTAAGATTTTTTTATTTTTATTCTTGATATTAACTGTTTAGATGATTGAAAGACCTATACAAATATTAATTTGATTTTTTTTTTGATAAACAACAATTTTAAAAATACTTTGAAAAATATATTAAACCACCAAGCAATGAGGAAAAATAAGATGCTCTCAGGAGTTTATTTTTTTCACCAGAGGAATTCGCAATGCTGGTGTTGCCTACTGCCCTCGGAGAAGCCCAGCTCAGCTGATTGCTTGGCTACCAAGGAAGAGGCTAATCGCAGAGCAGATCTTGCAAACACTGTGTTGGCAAACTCCGAGTATTGGTGTCTCTAACAACACAATAATTATCAACAAACACAAAGATATTATACCTGTAAACATAGAAAAGATAGCAAACACTGTGGTCTCTAACATAATTCATGGTAAACAACCATTATTTAAGATTAAAACGATCTCAAGACAGTAAACTTTTGGTACATACCCCCGATGTGGGTCTCCAAGAATATCACCAGTGACATTGCTTCACATTACCAATCTACTGATTGCCTTCAAGATTTGTATTGCCCGTGTCAAGAAGACTCAATCTTGATTCCATAGCTTCTTTATTTAATAGTTTGATTTCTTCTGTAATTAAACTGTCCATAACTCGCCTCATTCCATCATTGCCTTGCAATGTTATTATTGAGTTTTGTAGAAAGAAACTGAATTTCTTGGTTAAAAAAAGTTATAAGGAAAGAACAGGTATGTAATAACTAGGTTAACTTGTGATACAGGATTGAAAGGAGAAGTAAGACCGTAAAGAAAACAAAGAACATAACCATGCAAAAAACATCTTTTCTTCCAAATATCTTCTTAATCTGGGAGGGTGGTTTGAGGGTGGAGAGTTGTCGATTGTGGGCTGCATTAATCTATCGGCTTGCCTTCTGCTAGGAAATTTAACATATGCTCTCTTGGGATCCATCTTGAGAGGCTGTGCAGGAGAGGGATGTTGGGAATTCCGACCGATGATGTACTGATAATTGCTCATAGGAGGGTAAGCACACTGACACAATATTTAACGTGGTTCGGCAAATTGCCTACATCCATCATAGCCTTGCAATGTTATTATTGAGTTTTGTAGAAAGAAACTGAATTTCTTGGTTAAAAAAAGTTATAAGGAAAGAACAGGTATGTAATAACTAGGTTAACTTGTGATACAGGATTGAAAGGAGAAGTAAGATCGTAAAGAAAACAAAGAAAATAACCATGCAAAACAACATCTTTTCTTCCAAATATCTTCTTGATCTGGGAGGGTGGTTTGAGGGTGGAGAGTTGTCGATTGTGGGCTGCATTAATCTATCGGCTTGCCTTCTGCTAGGAAATTTAACATATGCTCTCTTGGGATCCATCTTGAGAGGCTGTGCAGGAGAGGGATGTTGGGAATTCCGACCGATGATGTACTGATAATTGCTCATAGGAGGGTAAGCACACTGACACAATATTTAACGTGGTTCGGCAAATTGCCTACATCCATCATAGCCTTGCAATGTTATTATTGAGTTTTGTAGAAAGAAACTGAATTTCTTGGTTAAAAAAAGTTATAAGGAAAGAACAGGTATGTAATAACTAGGTTAACTTGTGATACATGATTGAAAGGAGAAGTAAGACCGTAAAGAAAACAAAGAACATAACCATGCAAAAAAACATCTTTTCTTCCAAATATCTTCTTGATCTGGGAGGGTGGTTTGAGGGTGGAGAGTTGTCGATTGTGGGCTGCATTAATCTATCGGCTTGCCTTCTGCTAGGAAATTTAACATATGCTCTCTTGGGATCCATCTTGAGAGGCTGTGCAGGAGAGGGATGTTGGGAATTCCGACCGATGATGTACTGATAAATGCTCATAGGAGGGTAAGCACACTGACACAATATTTAACGTGGTTCGGCAAATTGCCTACATCCATCATAGCCTTGCAATGTTATTATTGAGTTTTGAAGAAAGAAACTGAATTTCTTGGTTAAAAAAAGTTATAAGGAAAGAACAGATATGTAATAACTAGGTTAACTTGTGATACAGGATTGAAAGGAGAAGTAAGACCGTAAAGAAAACAAAGAAAATAACCATGCAAAACAACATCTTTTCTTCCAAATATCTTCTTGATCTGGGAGGGTGGTTTGAGGGTGGAGAGTTGTCGATTGTGGGCTGCATTAATCTATCGGCTTGCCTTCTGCTAGGAAATTTAACATATGCTCTCTTGGGATCCATCTTGAGAGGCTGTGCAGGAGAGGGATGTTGGGAATTCCGACCGATGATGTACTGATAATTGCTCATAGGAGGGTAAGCACACTGACACAATATTTAACGTGGTTCGGCAAATTGCCTACATCCATCATAGCCTTGCAATGTTATTATTGAGTTTTGAAGAAAGAAACTGAATTTCTTGGTTAAAAAAAGTTATAAGGAAAGAACAGGTATGTAATAACTAGGTTAACTTGTGATACAGGATTGAAAGGAGAAGTAAGACCGTAAAGAAAACAAAGAAAATAACCATGCAAAACAACATCTTTTCTTCCAAATATCTTCTTGATCTGGGAGGGTGGTTTGAGGGTGAAGAGTTGTCGATTGTGGGCTGCATTAATCTATCGGCTTGCCTTCTGCTAGGAAATTTAACATATGCTCTCTTGGGATCCATCTTGAGAGGCTGTGCAGGAGAGGGATGTTGGGAATTCCGACCGATGATGTACTGATAATTGCTCATAGGAGGGTAAGCACACTGACACAATATTTAACGTGGTTCGGCAAATTGCCTACATCCATCATAGCCTTGCAATGTTATTATTGAGTTTTGTAGAAAGAAACTGAATTTCTTGGTTAAAAAAAGTTATAAGGAAAGAACAGGTATGTAATAACTAGGTTAACTTGTGATACAGGATTGAAAGGAGAAGTAAGACCGTAAAGAAAACAAAGAAAATAACCATGCAAAACAACATCTTTTCTTCCAAATATCTTTTTGATCTGGGAGGGTGGTTTGAGGGTGGAGAGTTGTCGATTGTGGGCTGCATTAATCTATCGGCTTGCCTTCTGCTAGGAAATTTAACATATGCTCTCTTGGGATCCATCTTGAGAGGCTGTGCAGGAGAGGGATGTTGGGAATTCCGACCGATGATGTACTGATAATTGCTCATAGGAGGGTAAGCACACTGACACAATATTTAACGTGGTTCGGCAAATTGCCTACATCCATCATAGCCTTGCAATGTTATTATTGAGTTTTGTAGAAAGAAACTGAATTTCTTGGTTAAAAAAAGTTATAAGGAAAGAACAGGTATGTAATAACTAGGTTAACTTGTGATACAGGATTGAAAGGAGAAGTAAGACCGTAAAGAAAACAAAGAAAATAACCATGCAAAACAACATCTTTTCTTCCAAATATTTTCTTGATCTGGGAGGGTGGTTTGAGGGTGGAGAGTTGTCGATTGTGGGCTGCATTAATCTATCGGCTTGCCTTCTGCTAGGAAATTTAACATATGCTCTCTTGGGATCCATCTTGAGAGGCTGTGCAGGAGAGGGATGTTGGGAATTCTGACCGATGATGTACTGATAATTGCTCATAGGAGGGTAAACACACTGACACAATATTTAACGTGGTTCGGCAAATTGCCTATATCCACGGGAGAGTCAATATTATTTGAGATAGAGAAAGAATACAAACAAATACATGGAGGAGGAGTATCACTTCACTCTACTTTACTCCCAGCTCTCATTGCTGCCCTTGTAGCTGCTGCAATGGCTGCTGCCATTGCAACTTTCTCTACATCTTCTACATTTCTCACAATCTCACACTTTACTCTCTAATGCATGCCTCTATTTATAGGCCTCTATGGTAGCCTCTCTTGCTCTTTTATCAACAATGGTGGTTGCCAAACTTACCAAACTTTGACATTAGTAAATGGTTGTTGGCTGCCACCAACAACTTAGCATCCTTCTTTGACAATGGCAGCCATCTTCTCTGACAATGGCAGCCACATAATTGGCAATATTCTAACAATCACCCCCTTTTCCATTTATGTGGGTAATTGTCCTCTTGCTTCTTCAGCACATGCTTGCATCTTGCAGCTCTTCCAAGCTTACCATTCCGAGAGCGTCTGTGGCCAAGTTTACAGGTACTTGCCAAACCTTTCAATCACCAGAGTCACCAAAGCACTCCCTTTCTTACACCAAAGGATCATTTCAACCAGATAGTTTGTCACATCTCATCTGAAGAGTGTTAACGCTTATCTCTGGGACACAACATTCCCCTTCGAGCGTATCAACCATACTCAGTCCGGAATGATTTTTCAAACCTCATACCAAGGCTTACAGCACCCCCTCAAACGAAAATTTCTATTTCCAAGTGCGACAGTCATTATCTGAGTATCTCAATATGATCACAAGCTCACCACTCTTCCAAGAGTCTACTGATCCAGGAGTTGCGTCTGCCCTCTGTTCCACTTTAAGAACCACGCCTTACTTCTCCTTGATTCTCCCACTCTTAGTCTCAAGAGTTTAGGTAGCTCTCCACCTTTAACCATGGGGGCAACCCATTAAAGGTTGATCCATATATGTCTTTATACTCTGAGTATTACAATGCCATTACTGAGCTCACCACCTTGACAAGAGTAGACTTGTTCCTGGAACCTGCGCATGCCCTCTGCTCCTACATAGCAGTCGCGTCTTAATGCTCCACAAGTCACCCACTTATTGTCCAAGGCAAATGTCTTCTAGCTCATTGATATTTAGCATGGGGGCAATATCCATGAAAATCAATCTTGCATTTGTCTCCATACTCATCATAGCCACTTCATTTGGCTATCCACTTGTCTGCTTATATCTAGCCATCATATCGGCTATGAGGTGTTTTGAATTGGGGCTCCTATCATGGCCCTCACACCTTCTCCTGAGGTGTCTCCGCCTATTGTCATAAGATGGTTTGAACCAGGGCTCTAATCTTGGCCCACACACCTTTCATCTGAGGTGTCTCTGCTCGTCATCATGCGGCGGTCTGTACTTGGGCTCATATCATGGCCCTCACACCTTTTGTCTGAGGTGCCTCCACCTGTCGTCATGAGACGGTTTGAACTTGGACTTATATCATGGTCCTCACACCTTCTGTCTGAGGTGTCTTCGCCTGTCGTGGAGCGGTCTCATCCTCTTTCATCTGGGATGACTCTAGTGGCTCCAAGATTCTCTACCACCATGTGGACTTGGGAGAGATTACTGCCACTGACTACATAGAAAGAGAAAGTTGTGGTATGCTCCTCGCAATCCTCCACCTCGATTTCTATGTTTGGAGCTTCTACGCCTTTCTGCTTGACAGCTCCACCTACACCAATTCTATTTAGTGTCTTCGCCTTTCATCATAGGCGGTTGCCTTTTATCACAGGCCTTTGCACCCCATCAATTAGGTGCATCTGCAACAACTCATCTTTCCATCCTTGCATGCATTGGAAATGTCCTCGCATGTTGTCTTCATCAAGAGCACAAGAGACTTCCTGTTGTACATAGTCTCTGCTCTGAGCTTCATCTGGGAACTCTTCTTCTCCTTGCACCTGTTGTCTCATTACAGTACCTTATTGGATCTTTCGGGTACTCTTGCACAATCTCCATGTGCCCTCGTGCAATTTATATTCTCCAGATTTCTCCTTATTCCTTGCTTATGTTTGACAGCAGCTCATCCTGTCACAACACTTGTCCAAGTCAAAATAGGGTGCCAATCTTTATCCCCTTGCTGTATTTCTCTTCCATTATCAGGGTCTTCATCAATTCTCCCTTTAAGAAATTACAGTCACCGAATCTAACTTCTTTAGAGAAATCACCACTCCATCAAATCATTGAACATATGGAACCCAACTGTTCCCCTTGTGCCGTCATCCTGCTAGTCTTCACATTTCATTACAAACTGTTACATATATGAAAATAGTACCGTATGGATAATCCTTCCACTAAGCACGTTCCCAGGAAAGATTGGAGGGGTCACACTAATCCCGCTTAAAACCCAATCTCCTAGACAGAACTTATTAGGCCATATCTATCCATCGTAATGTCTTTCCGTATATACAACCATTTGCTAGCTTTGTTGCGGCTTTCCTTTACAAGTGATCTAGGTATCCTGGTTTTATACCTGATTTCTCAACATCTAGTGAGACTACAAGTGCTTAGATTCGTTAAGATTGGTCTTCGTCAATTTTCACTCTCCACCTCAAATCATCCACATGACCAGGTGTCCAGAGTGTCCTAATTTTGTCTTCCTTCAAAGCAATTAAATTTCCCCACTTAACAGTTCAGCACATGTAATTGGGTAAACATGTGCACCTTCTTCTTCTTCATCTCCATCGACCACCATGATGACCTTCAGATGCCTCCTGATCGGGCAATCTCTCTTTAATAATTCACCAATGCCATTTCGGCCTCAAATCTCAATGATCGGACCATACCATACCATTGCATCCAGAACAATCAAATTAGCTGGAAACAAGTATGAAATCGTCCAAATCGCATTTCAGATGGCTAAGATTTGATCAAAACAATTCTGGCCTGATCAACGGCTCAGATTCAATCTCAGATCCGGTTGCACGTAGGATCCGTTGCACTGGATCCTTTTCCCTCAGCTCGCAACTCGGCTCGGCTCCAACTCGGCTCGCGGCTGATGACGTGGCATGTGGGCCATGCGTACTGTGTATGCTGACGTCACAATTACATCATGCTGACATCATCCTTATCCGAGTCAGCCACGTGGGTTGGGTCATTTGGTATTCGGGTCGGGTCGGCCCATTCGGGCAAAGAAGACGCGTGTGACACATGGCGCGCGTCTGTGCACGTGGGCAGCCACCTCGCCGGCGCGTGCGGCCATGTTCGAAGTTCGATTTCGACACGGTTTTCACCAGTGGCTTCGTCTCTTCCTCCTCTACATGGTGGTATGGTCAAAACACAATTTTGACAACTTTAATTTTTAAGCAAAGATCAAACACCACTTTAAACCAAATGCTCTGATACCAATTGTTGGGGAAATCGACCAGTGATGTAATGATAATTGCTCATAGGAGAGTAAGCACACTGACACAATATTTATCGTGGTTTAGAAAATTACCTACATCCACGAGAGAGTCAATATTATTTGAGATATAGAAAGAATACAAACAAATACATAGAGAAGGAGGATCACTTCACTCTACTCTACTCCCAGCTCTCATTGCTGCCCTTACAGCTGCTGCAATGGCTGTTGCCATTGCAGCTTTCTCTTTCTCTCTATCTTCTACATTTCTCACAATCTCACACTTTACTCTCTAATGTATGCCTCTATTTATAGGCATCCATGGTAGCTTTTCTTGCTCTTTTGTCAACAATGGTGGTTGCCAAACTTACCAAACTTTGATATTAGTAAATGGTTGTTGGCTGCCACCAACAACCCACCATTGTAGCATCCTTCTTTAACAATGGTAGCCATCTTCTTTGACAATGGCAGCCACATAATTGGCAATATTCCAACAAGGGAGATTGAGAAGTTGAAGAAGAAGGAAATGTTAATGAAGGTGAGTTATCAATGTGCGCCTAGGAGAGGAGTTTGTTAAATTGACATGTGAGTAATGTTGAGGCTGCAAGAAGGCTAAAGATATATTGATGGCAGGGTCTTCTAAATATTCTATTGTTAATTCTATCTCGGCAACTCGTGTAATGGTATTTTGGCGGGCAAGAAAGTTAATTTCACCAGCTAATATCTTTATTATTATTATTATTATTATTATTATTTTAGAAACGGGTCTTAATTATTGTGATTGTACTGTGTTTGGTAATGCGTTAAGTGTTTTCAAAAATGACTTCTTAAGATTTTTTATTTTTATTTTTGATATTAACTGTTTAGATGATTGAAAGACCTATAAAAAGTATTAATTTGATTTTTTTTAGATAAACAACAATTTTAAAATACCTTGAAAAATATATTAAACCACCAGAATAAACACTCTTTAATATAAAATATAAAAGACTAAGATTTTCAATGCTTTAATATATATATATAAAAGACAAAATGAAGGAAGCTCCCAAATAAATTGAGACAACTATGGTTCAAGTTGCCCAATATTGCAGACCAATTAGTAGTTTTTTTTTCATTCTTGATTTATACAAATAATAAGCAACTTCATTAATAAAAATGTGGTGTACTTATTCTTGCATGATAAAATCTTACCATACAAGATTCAAGGAAAAAAGTTTGAAGTAGTTGATAGACTCTGCATAAAATAAAATAATATTGACAATAATTATGTCTTCACAACTATACTTCTTTGTTGGCCAACACTAGTTACAATGCTCCTTACAAATACATCTGTTTTAGATATTGTTATGCTTTCTTTGATATATAGTTATACTTTTATAAATTTCAGATATTGTTTGTTACATGTCATGAATCTCAACAAGTGGATCAACAAGGAATTGTGGGCTTTGTATTAACTAAAATGAATGAATCAAACAATTCAAAGTCGGACATGTTTTTAATCTTAAATTGTGGTTCTTTATTCAATCATATCTTAGACAAATTAATTATAAGATTTTCTATAGAGAAATCATAATGTTGTAAACTTATTAAAAAGACTATGATAGTTAAGCATAAGCACATGATGGATCAAACTTTAGAGTATGGTCTCATACTCTTGTCCATAAAGATATCTCTATAGAATAAGAATTTTTAAAGTCGTGTTCCATAATAGACCATTTTTCATTTGTTACGAAGAGTTTAAGGAGGACTATGTTTCCTTCATCCTTGCACTATTGATTGAAGAAAGAATCTACCAATACAAATGCATGTGAAGCTTATGTGTTAGCAAGTAAGCAAAAAGGTATACAATGAGGAAGATAAATATTTGGAATTTGAAATTATTGTAAAATCATAAAATCATTTGTAAAATCACAATTTTACTTGATTTTACATAATTCTAGTTTGACTTTATCATTATTATTTTATTTTTACATGATTTTACAAGATAAATAGACTCTCATAGAATGATACAATTTTACGAGTCATCTCGTGATTTTAACAATCTTGAATTGAACAATATTTAGATGACTAATTAAAAAGTAAGAATTGTTATTCACATAATTTTCACTCAAACTCTAAAAATCACTTAATTGTTTAACATGCTCCATAGGACTTTGATTTCTTAAAAATTAACTTTTTTGCTGAGTTATTTTCTTTAAGAAACCCAATAAATAGTACTATTTTAATGAGAATTAAGGGGAAGAAGTGACAGTGAGATTGAAAGTGTTTATTTGTTAAAAGGATGGAATTGGAGTTTTCAAAAAGATACAAGGTTAAAATAGTAAGTAACTGTGAGAAAATTATAAAGCTATTTGACCTTGAAAAAGAATGAAGGTTAAAATTTAGCCTTCATTCCTCTTTCATTCCATTAAAAATCTTCTTTCAAAATGTCATTATCCTTCGTTTCCTTGCCCTCTCCCTCTATTCACCTCTTTCTCAAATAAACTATTATGCATATTATGTTGTCACTCGCTCACTCTCTATAAATTTCTAAATTTATTTTATTTTAATTTAACTATATTTTTAATATTAATTAAGAGCGTTTAAATTCAATATAATTGTTTAAATTTAAAATTTTCTGACCCAACCCTTAACTTAATCAAGATTTTAAATTAAATCGTGTGGAAGTTGCATCAACATGACATTATCAGCTAGACACATCTAAAGAAAAAAATATCAAAGGAAAAAAAAAAAAGAAACAAGTTATCTTCATCCCTAAAATAATTTTGATTGCTATTTATTTTATTTAAAATAATTTAATTTTTTTTCTTAATTTTATCCTCTTTTAACCTTTTCATGTGTCAGATTTAGTCTTTATTATTTTAATTGGTATTTATTTTATTTAAAATAATTTTAAAAATTGAATTTATTTTTTTAAATTTCATCCTCCTTCAAATTTTGTATCTGTTATATTTAGTCATTATTCTTTTAATAAACTTGAAAAAATTAAAAATTTATTTTTAACTTATTTTTTATAACATAATAAAAAACTGAAAAATATTTTCAACTTATTTTCCGTCAAACTATCAAATATAAAAAAGTAACTCATTTTTTAGAAATTTATTTTCTATTAAAACTACTTTTAAATAAATTAAAAATTATTTTTAGTAAACAAACAAAATTTAATAAAAGTTTATATTTAGTGGCGGCGATTCATGATTGGGTTTCTTTATTTAGGAAAATTGATATAAAGTCGACCCTTGTTATATTATATTTTATTATAGAAATAACTAGTATAGAATGATTGATCATCATAACAATTAAAATAACAAGTACGGACTTAACAAATAACAATAAAGCATTTAGTTTTTTACGCGGAAAACTCAAGTCTATTCCTAAAATTTTAGTTTTTTTTTTTTTTATACATTTGGGTGTCTAGACTGGCTTATATGTATTTTAATTAATCTTTACGGGTCTTGAAATTAACGACCATATAAACCTCTTGTGACCATTAATACTAGCAACCACATGACTCGAACCTGAGATAACAAGAAAAACAAAATATCTTGATCCCAAACTTTTATCACTGAGACACCTACTTCATAGTTAGAAATCTTAGTTTTTAATTTGGTTTGTTATTGTTTTGAAAATTCACGCTTTAATACCATTTTTTTTTTAATTTTAATCTTTTAGTCTCTAAATAGAAAGTCATCAATGGATTGTTTGGGAGAGAAAAAAAATGCTAAGATGATCTCATTGTGTTCATAAAAAAGCTAATATTTATGTTAATGAATTCTAGTTTAATGAAAGTGGTGTTTTCATTTAATATTTATGTTAATGAATTCTATTTTTTTTTAAAAAAATCAGGATTCATTCATTTTTCTTCATTTAATTTTTAATTTTTAGAGTGATTAAAGAATGTTTTTGAGATTAGAAATATATTTATTGAGATTTCTATAAGGTTTTTGAGTTGCTGTGAAGCTAAAATAAATATATAAAAAAAGCTTGGATTTCGATTTCTAGACTACAAAAATTAACCATAAAACTATCTAGCAGGTGATAAGTTGTTTGATATACCACACAACAACCCATAATCTAGAGGAGTTACATAAAAAAAAATAAAATGGAGTGGACTTTGTCTACTTCAAAAAAAAAAAAAGGCATGTTAGGCCAAGCTTTTTTCTATGGCTTGCTAGGTATATGGGCATAGCTTACCGGTCTGAACAATGTTGGACCTCAATTTTTTTATTTAGGTATTGTTTAATATCTTCTCTTTTATTTTTCAAATTATGTACTTAAAACTTTTCAAAAATAGTGATTATATTTTAATACATACATATATATTAATTTCGTAATGCTTGGAAGAAACTATGAAAATTCTTGTGTGATTTTTTCCGAGGAACCTTAAAACCCGATCGAATTCCTCACATAATAAAAATCTAGAAACGAAAGAAAAACAAACCTACTACTCTCTCCACGAGCATTGAATTGTCTCCAAATTATTCGACCACATAATGAAATACAATTGGTTGGCACCTTCAGCAACAGAACCGCAAACCACACCCACCAGTGCCACTAGAAGCGGCAGCCCTACCAACAACCGTGGCGAACATCGCAATGGCAGCTCTAGCCACGCTGCCTTCAGCCCCAGCAAACACCACCACATGCATCGTCTCCATTGCTTTTCATAACCCAAATCTATCGATTAATTAAAATCCTTTTTTTATTTATTATTTAACATGACGATCCACTCATCCTTTCTTATAAGAAAACTAGACGGAATCCCATTAAAGAGGTCATATTCTTGATAAATAAAAATAAAATCATTGGAGCCATATTAATAAATAAATAAAAACACGGTGATAAACCAGGCTATTAATCCTTAAAATTATAGTTTTAAGATCTCACCTAGGTAAGTTGAACTAATTTTTGTTATAATAAAATAATATCATTTTTTTTTAAATAATTCAATTCAAAATCAATTAATAGCCGGTCCGAGTTTTCTAATTATGCTTGTAACAAAATCCTGCAGCAAGTGCGCCATTCTATGTGTGCATGCCGTTTCTTGTGCAGAAATTGTTCCTTTTCTCTTTTCACACTCCTCGATTTATTTCTGATTTCCTTGTTGACAAAATTATATTAATCTTTTTCAAATAATACAAACAGTAAATTGTTAAACACTAAAAGAATAATAAAATAAAACCCAAAAATGCCAAAATCTCAATTTCACGAGTCTAATAATATTTATGTAAAATAAACATTTATCGTTCTTAATAATTCTGAAAACAAACTGGCATGTTGTGCAAGGAACGTGTTCATGCACAAACATGCCGCACCACAGATAAATGAACCAGTGAAGTCTAAAATTTGAAAATGCATAATATATAATGTTTTTATCTGGGATTGCAACTAGCTCTTATAATTAATTAATAAGATTAACCAAAAACCTGTTGCCTTCTTTCGGATAGTCAAGGAGATGGTGTGAACCAGCCCACCTTGCACTTTAGCAGACGATTGAAACTAGGGAATAATCTCTCAATTCTCCCGCTCTCCAGGTAGCATATTCCTGATTCACGAGACACACGACGAAGTAACACTTCCTCTCTTTTCTGATCATCACTAGACACTTCTGAGAAGTAATTATCGTTCTCTAGAAAGAAAATGCAATTTCTTTGGATTCCGCAAGGCAAATTCTCTGCCGGAACTGAAACTGACCGGCCACCAGATGTCAAGAAGATCAACTGGTCACTTAAGCTCTGCACACTACGCAAGATCATGCCTGCGTTAGGACCCACCTCGTATACACTGAAGCCGCTTACTTTATCATAGAAACGCTCAAAATCACCCCGATCTTCTTTGACATCCTCTTCATCATAGAAACTTTCAAGATCGTCATCATCTTCATCGAAACGTTCCTCTTCTAAGTCTTCCTCGTCTTCATCCAAACGTTCCTCGTCTTCATCATGATAAGCATAACAAACGTTATGTGCAAGAATTATCAATAGTTCACCATGGACTGATTCTACAAAATACGGCTCATACAAAAAATGTTTGATGATGTCAATATCATGTCTCAAATGCTCAATCTCTAAGAACGGATTACGATCAGCATTCGAAACTGGAATGAACTTTATTCTCACCTCATCATCCTCTGTCAACTTAAAGATGTGCGTCTCAACATGCTCGATTTTTTGTGATAAGACGCATAAATCTCCATTGTAAAACAAGATATCACGGAACTCTATGTCGCGATTAGTTTCACGGGGAAAGATGCTCCAACACTTGTCCCCAAGTCTACACAGCGCCAAATTCCCACAGTTGTTCGCTTCAAACTCGTTAAATCTCAAGGCAATGATGGATTTTGAAGGGTCCGCAGAGGATAGTTCAACCCTACCAATAAACTCAGCGACATTGAATCCTCCCATATTGAAAATACAATTGGTGACAAACGAATAGTAGTATGGAGCTAAAGTTGATAGGGATGGAAGTTGGTGAATGGCTCCTGAAAGTGGATTGAAAAGGTAGATTTCTGTGTCAGGAATTGGTTTAAAAGAGAGATAACTCGAGTACTTTGTATCGCGAATATACTGCCCTTCCTTGGCAATAGCCAACCAACCCCTGGATACTTCAACAGACACCCCTCCTAGCAATACCTCTGGCATATTGCGTTCATGAACCTTGTTTCTCGATAGGTCATAAAACTTCAAGGACTCACACTGCGTGTCGTGGGGGAGGAGTAGCCATGGTAGTTTATCCATGGTAACCCTATCATCTTCTGGAACTCCCGGTTGACCAAACCCAATATCGTCTTTGCAGCGATTGGAAAATAACATCTTGATAAAGGATGGCAAACGGCAAGAAAGATATTCTCCGAG
>JAAWWB010001357.1:0-25118 GCA_018804465.1 Populus tomentosa
TCGCCATGAGAAGCTGATGGATTATTTTGGAGAGTTCTATCTGTACTGACTATCGACAATTATATCTACAATTATTAAGAGGGTGTTTGGTATCATTGTGTTTTCTTTTTTCAGAAGGAAAACTCACAGCACGTTTGACATCAGTTTTCTTTTCTAAACTTGACTCAAGGAGCAAAACACTGATCCTGTTTAGGATAAAGTGGTTTTTTACTTTTTTTTTTTAATGTATCCCCCTCCAATCTGTCTCCTTTGCTGACCCAAGTCTAAAAATTATCAAAATTCTATATCCATCCACAAAGTCACACCACCACAGATCCACCACCACCACCATTGCCACATCAAAGGCCACTTCCATACCTGCAAAACGGCCAGCACCACCAACAGCTGATCATTGAAACTAAAATCCCCCATTAAAAACTCATCTCCTTAATAAAATCTTTCGGAAGCTACCCACCCACCCTAGCACCACCATATTGTAAACCCTGTGCCCTTGAAATAGCAGGCTGCTTCTAATCTAAAAGATAAAGTTTTTTTTTCTTGGTCTTTTCTTTTCTTTTCTGTTCTTTTTTAAGTTAAAAGGAGATGGTGTTGTTGTTCCCCAGCGTTATTGATTGTGGTGTCAGATTGAGAAAGGATGCTGTGGTTTGTTCAACAAGTAGAATATTGTTAGGGAGGCTTTGGTAGGGATGGGTTCTCATCTTGGCAAGTTGTGGGTGGTTTAAGTCACAAGTGCGTCAATACAATTTGAAATTAGGGGTGGAACTAGAATTTTACATGGAGATATGAGAGAATATAAGAGTAAGCTTGAAAGAAAAACCAAGAGGGGGCCATATAGAAAATAAGTCACTTTCAGAGGCATACTAAACACCTTAAATGAAATAAACTTTAAATCTAAGGGTGAAATTAGGCTTCTCTGAACTATAGCGTAGGCTTGCTCTAATTTTACTTGCACACTGCTAGATACCTAGAGTGTAATGTTTCAATCATATTTAACTGATACAAAGATGACATCTATCATTTAAATGATGACAGGTTTCTGTTGGACCTGGATATTGCTGCTCCAAAGATTACAATTCCTACTGAGTTTTACCCCGACAACATCCATTCAACAAAACTTTTGCTAGACTTGGGAAATTTGGTCATTCGCTCAGAGGTGAACTTACAAACTTAACCTTAACTTTTTGGATGACCAGCTAAACTTTACATGGAGTTGCCCCATGTTTGCAGGATGACTATGAAAGGAGATTATCCGAGGACCAGAATATGTATTTGCAGTTTGATTTGGTTTTAAGTGATGTTTGTGCTTTTTTGGTTGACGGTGACTACCACTGGAGCCAAACAGCATCACAAGGTTCTGCTAGTTCTGTCCGCTCAGAAGGTGTTAGTTTCTTGCCTGTTATTGATAGGTGCGGGGTAATCTTAACACTCCAACAGGTAAAAAATCTGCACATTTCACCTTAAATTGGACATCCTATGTGTATGCATAAGAAAGAGATTCCATGGAACTTCAAATTGGAACTAATAACTTTTGGTATCTAGATTCGATTAGAGAACCCATCATATCCTTCTACAAGACTTTCTGTACGGGTGCCATCATTAGGGTTCCACTTTTCTCCTGCTCGGTATCATCGATTGATGCGAGTGGCAAAGATCTTTCAGGAGGAAGGTATTGAGAATTCTGATCTTCTTCGTCCTTGGAATCAATCAGACTTTGAGGGGTGGTTGTCTCTTCTTATTCGAAAGGTTTTTCTCTCTCCCAACTCATGGTTTTGTCTCATGGATATGTGGGGCCTCTTATTATATATGCATACATACATAGAGAGAGAGAGAGTTAGTTTTCTTTTCTTTTGTGACAGGGCATGGGAAATAGGGAAGCTGTATGGCAGCGGCGATATATTTGCTTAGTTGGTCCGTTTCTGTATGTACTAGAAAACCTGGACTCAAAATCTTACAAGCACTATCTCAGGTTCGAACACCATTCATGTCCATTTATGATTATAATTTCTTAAGACCAATATTTACCCATTTATTTTCTGAGATAAAGTGTTTCTGTTTTGGCATACTCATGGTAGTTTGTCGTTGTTTGTGTTATTTTGGACTGATGCCTCTATTTTTTCATAGTTTTATTAATATGAAATTCTTATGCTGAAAGATTTATTTCTCTTCAGTTGCTGCTCAAGAGTAAAAAGCATCTATTCTATTAGAAAACTGATATGGAAAAATGAACATCGGTATGAGTATGAAGTTGACTGAAATATGTGCTTGATCATTTTGGCAACAGTGCAGGATAGTACGTTTGTAAGAAATTGTATCAATGTGAAATCACATAGGCAAATTGTGTGCTTGGATGTAGATATTTTTATTTTTAGTAATAGAGGGTAATGGCAATTTTAGTTGACCAAATTATCCTGGATTCTTCAAACTTCTAGTCCAAAGGCAGCAGAGTACTTGAATCAAAATTCTGATGCATGGGCTATCTTTTGGCCCAAATTTAGAGCAATTTAGGGTATCTCGATGTTGAAAACTAGCATAAACCCAAATTGCACATTGAGAAAGTGTATATGGCTGCTCTTTGTTTTCCTTGTTTCTAAAGAGGAAAAAAGTGGTGCAACTGTGAAATTCAATGCTAGGATGTTATATAATTTGATAATAATCGTCAAAGAACTATCCCAAACCAAAAGCTTAAGATGTTAGGTGAAGGCTCCAAGAAAAAAATTGACTACCATAATTTCTCAAGTGAAAGCCATTTGAGTTAGAAACTTGCACATCCACACTATTTTTGTTGATTTATTTTATTTTGAAGAGAATGAGGGTCATAACATCTAAATCCAAAATCATAAGCTGTTAGATGAAGCCAAGGAATGATTTTATATTAACTCACTAACAATAATGATGAATAGAAAATAATTATTATGTGGCACACAACTTTAGTTTGGCTTATATGTGATTGTTTCTTCTTAAGAGGAAAAAAGTATTAAAAGTTTATTGTTTATTTTTAAAGTTATTTATTTGGAATGTGTTCTCTCTTTATTAATTTTAGATATTTTGACTGTTGTAGCTTACGAGGAAAACAGGTATATCATCTTCCAGGAGAGTTGCTTGGTGGTGTGGAGCATGTCTTGACTATTTGTGATGCTGCACGCCCCCTGAGCAAGGTTGTTGTTATGTCTTCATAATTTAATGACCTTACAATTAATCTGCATTACCTCTTTGTGCCCGGAAGTAATTCTTGATGACATTTTATTCTTGTCATCACTTGTCTGTAGGTTGTGGAAGATGCGAATGCACTGATATTACGATGTGATTCTGATGATTCACAGAGAAATTGGCAAAGTCGCTTGCAGGGGGCTATATATTCTGCTTCAGTAAATCCTTAATTTAGCTCAATCCATCACATTTGATCTTGTCCTTTTCTTTTTCTGTCTTAAAAAATTTATATCTAAGAATTACTTTTGACCTTAAAACTTTGCATACTCAATATTCTTTAGCGGTGGGATGATCAGAAGGCTGGGCAGTTTATGGGTTTTTGCTGACTCCTACCCCTCTTCTTTTTTTTTTTTTTGGGGTTGGGGGGTTGGAGAGAAGATTAATCGATTTTTGTTTTGTTAAAGAAATATGATTCTTAAATTGTTAAGAAGTGATTGGTTTTTAATTTTGGTAAAGGTAGTTGATTTTCTATTCCATGCTGCTCTTCCCTTAACAAGCACCCACATGGTTTAAGTTATTTCTGCTGATATTTAGATTCATGTAAAAAACTAGCAGATTATTAATGATTGCAAAAATATTTTTAGCAAAAAGAAATCATGTGTCAAACCAAATCATTTTTATTTTAAGAAAATGATACAAAGAACATTGATTTATTTCACCCTTGAGGCTTGCTCTAAACTGGACAAGTGTCCAGTTTTCTCAAAGAGGTGCTTATATTGTTTGCATGTCCCCAGTATCTATTCATATTTAGCATTGATTTTTGGTCTCTTTAATTTTTTGTATCCAGTTTGTTATTAATGTTTTAGTTTTCCAATTTTGTGATTTGGACAGTATAAAGTAATCTAATCACAATGGGTTTTTGTATAGTTTCATCTAAACCAATATGCATAAAAATAGTTTGTTGGCGATAATTAAACTCTAATTATTGAAGATCATAGGGAGGACTTTGATGTTGATGAGAACATTTACAATCTTTATTTGGGGGAATGTATCAATGCCTTGGTGAACTTCAAACCTGAACCTTTTGAGTTCTCCCAAAATATTTACCGGAAATAAAATCTGTTGCATAACTGAAAGTATAGTTTAGTACCATCAAACTCTTCTGAAACTGCAAGGATGATTGCTAAATTGATTTAGATGTCTTGTGTGTGTATTTAAGAAGCTTAAATGTCTCCTTCCTGTTCTTTATAAGCTCCAATAGGTCGTTTCACTTACCTTTCATGGCTATTTTTGGCCTCATCTGTCTCAGTTTTCTTTTGTCTACCGCACTTAAGATTTTGCTTATAAGATATATGCTTACATGGAACAGTGAGAGGGATTCTTACCAATGGATTTATTCACAGGGTTCTGCACCTATTACTACTCTTTCTGAAACTTCGTCAGATCCAGAGGACTCAGAAACTGAAGTTAATGACAGTGGTGAAGCAAGTAATATATTGAAGATGGAGCGTATATTTATAACAGGTGCTCTTGATGAGCTAAAGATCTGCTTCAATTACAATCGTCAGGTAAGCCTGGATTAGTTATGTCATGGGATACCTTGTCAATGGAACCGCTGAGAAATCTGATACATGTGCTATTTTTCTAGCGTGACCTGAGTTTTGTTAATGTGCTTCTTGCTGAAGAGAATCGCTTGTTTGAATTTCGAGCAATTGGTGGCCAGGTACAAATAATGCTGTGATGATTATATTTATGGATGTTTTATGCTTCTCTCTTTTGAGGGTTTATATTTTTGAACGCAGGTTGAACTTTCAATGAGAGAGAATGATATGTTCATCGGCACTGTTCTTAAATCTTTAGAGATTGAAGATTTAGTTTGCTGTAATGGTGTTTCTCAGCCTTGTTTCCTTGCAAGATCATTTGTTCAAAGTTCAGATGTGCACTTATCCTTTGATGATACTGGGAACCAGACTTTTGACAACAATAATTCAACTCCAAGTGAAGGAGAAGACAAGTTCTATGAGGCACCAGAAAATTTGGTCAACTCTGATTATCCAAGTCCCCAAAATTCGCTTTCATCTGGATACTCATCATTCAAGCCTCCTAGTTTTAGTCGTGTTGCTGGCTTACTCCCTGGTGATGTTGTTCAAGCTAGGATGGACGATATCGAAATAATGAATACCATGGATAGTTTTGTGAAAGCTCAGATAGTCATCTATGATCATAACTCTTCTTTATACAAAAACATCGACACGCAGGTGGCCAATTTTCTTTCAGTTGGCTGTTCTCATTACCTCTAGTTTATAGTGAATTTACTGACTGTCCCATAAATTATTGTTTCAGGTCACAGTGAGCCTGGCTACATTGTCATTTTTCTGCCGTAGACCCACAATTCTTGCAATCATGGAATTTGTCAATGCCATTAATGTTGAGGATGAAAAATGTGAAACTTTTAGTGACAATTCACCATCAGCAATGGTAAAACATGACAGTTCTGGAGATGACATTGTCGATGATCAAGATTTAACAACAATTGAGGAGCCTGCTGTTAAGGGTTTGCTAGGGAAGGGAAAATCCCGGATCATTTTCAATTTGATATTAAAAATGGACCGTGCTCAGATTTTGTTAATGCATGAAAATGAAACTAAGTTTGCTACTTTGTCACAAGATAATCTGCTTACTGATATCAAGGTTGTTCTCCCCTTCTCTGTGTTATTCATTTTTCTTTTTCTAAGATTTAAAGTCTGTTCTCTAATTTCTTTTATGTTTCTTTTGTGATAAGGTTTTCCCAAGCTCTTTCAGTATAAAGGCAGCCCTGGGAAATCTAAGAATTAGTGATGATAGTCTTCCCGGTGGTCATGCATATTTCTGGATCTGTGATATGAGAAATTACGGGGGCAGTTCATTTGTTGAGGTACTTAGCACTCTTTTCTGTTTTTCTTCTCCTCTTTGCAAAAGACCTTTTCTTATTTTTTTTAATTTTGAGGTTATAAATTGCATACATTGTAAAAAAACCTTAAAATATTCTGAGAAAGGGCTGTATAAAACGAATTTTGGTGGGCTTCTTTACTACTTCTATATTAATCTTTCAATCTAATGCCATTTTGCACTGCATTTTTTTTTATGTTTTCTGCAATCTGGTATCCTCTCTGCTGCATTTTGTTTATGTTGCGCTCTTTAAAATCCCTCACATGTAATTGTGCAGTTAGTTTTTACATCATTCAGTGCTGATGATGAAGACTATGAAGGTTATGAATATAGCCTTTTTGGGCAGCTTTCAGAAGTGCGCATTGTTTATTTGAATCGCTTTATTCAGGAGGTAAATTGATTCCAAGTAATATCTCAACCATTATTCTGTCTTATTCTGTTTCTCACGCATCTCCAAAACCATATCTAGGTTGCGAGTTACTTTATGGGTCTCATTCCCAACAATTCAAAAACTTTTGTCAAATTAAAAGATCAAGTAACAAATTCTGAGAAGTGGTTCACAATCAGTGAGATTGAAGGATCACCAGCTCTGAAGTTGGATCTTTCACTCAGGAAACCTATAATATTGATGCCTCGAAGAACAGATAGTCCTGAGTAAGTTTGCAGTTAGGCTTAGTGAATAATTATATTTTACTTTGATTGCTGACATATCCTATTAATCTTTTGAAATTTCTCGGGGCAGTTACTTGAAACTTGATGTGGTTCACATAACCATTCAGAACACTTTTCAATGGCTTGGTGGCAGCAAAGGGGAGTTGCATGCTGTTCATTTAGAAATATTAACAATTAAGGTGAGCATTATAGCAGGACAATATTTGATGAGTAGGCTTCTTTAACTAGTGATCCAAGTGAAAAAGTTTATGCTTAGCTCTTTCCTTTTGACCTATTGTAGTATAAATTAATCAAAAGCTTTGTTGTGACTATCAAATTTTCCCATGCCCATAAGTTTTCTATCAGTTTTCTTGTGATTTGAGTTATTGATTTCTGTCAAGTACCAGAACCATATGGTGTTCTATCTTGTGGACCAGTTTATTCATTTTGTTCTTATGACTTCTAGGTGGAGGACATCAATTTAAATGTTGGCAGTGGAACAGAATTAGGTGAAAGCATAATCCAAGATGTAAATGGGGTTTCTATTCTCATTCGTAGGTCACTTCGAGACCTGTTGCATCAAATACCAATTACAGAAGCTGCAATCAAGGTATTGAATTGTGTTCTGTGGTATCTCCACTATTATTTTCTTAATTACTATTAATCTCTTACTTTCTCTGTGATATCCTTTTTGTTTCCATTGTTTAATTTATGCGCGGACACTGAAGTGCATACTTGTATCTAATATTGTTTTTAAGATGGAGGAGTTAAAAGCGGCTCTGACAAGCAGGGATTACCAGATTATCACTGAATGTGCAACGTCAAATATTTCTGAGACTCCACACACTGTGCCCCCACTGAACCATGACTCTGTAGCGTCTTCTGCTGATGTTGTAAAACCTATTGCTCTTCAGGATCCAAGTGGTATTGAAGCTGAGACAAGGAATAGGGAAGCCTGGATTTCTTTGAAAGTTTCTGTTGCGATCAATCTAGTTGAATTGTGCTTATATGCTGGGGTTGCCAGAGATGCATCGCTGGCCACCATAAAGGTAATGTTTCATTTAATTACATATGCTCTCTCACAAATTTCTTCATAAAGTTATCTCCCTTTTGATCTTGACTAGTAGCTCATGGATAGTCTCTGCTTAAAATCATCATGGTGCATACAACTCTTTTTCCAATCTCCTTTGTGTACCCATCATGGAATCAAATGACTTTTGTATCATGAGTTATGGTTGCAATTTAAAAATTATATCTGCAAGAGCCTTTAAGTTACAATAGTGGGCAGCAGCTGTGGTCATGTTTGTTGCAGCCTTGGATGATCTTTGAATTGCTTAGTCTTTTTTTCTCAAGTCTTTTAGCTTATGCATATATTATGGCCACTTGCTAAAGTTTGTTTGCATCAAAATTAACATTACACTTAATTTAATTACAGAATGTGTTTTTCATTTCCAGTTAAGTTGTCTAAAATTCGTATACTAAAGAGAATATGGTATTTGTTGACGATTATGCCCATGATGGCTGCAACTTTTATGGGATGCCTTGATATCTTGGGACACCAGTTTAAATCCTCATGCCCATGTACCCTATCATCTTATTCAGCAATTATTATTTGCCTTAAAAATTACCATGATCTCTCCCTCCCTCCCTCCCTCTCGCTTGCCCACTAATATCAATCTAGCAACATCATTATTAATTGCTGCTAAGATGAAGTAAAACTACTGCCGCCTTAATTTTCCTCTTTGTTTTGACAGTCTCAGGTGACAGTTTCATGGTCCAACATTCATCATCCTGCTTATTTTCATTTCTTGCAGTGTTATGTAGTGTTCTATAGTTAATTTTCTAGCCTGGTTCCATGCAGGTTAGTGGTGCTTGGCTCCTCTACAAGTCAAATAACGCAGGGGAAGGTTTTCTCTCAGCAACACTTAAAGGCTTCACTGTGATTGATGATCGTGAGGGAACCGAAGAAGAGTTTAGGCTGGCGGTAGGAATGCCTGAGAAGATTGGTTATAGTCTCCTTCACTTGTCATCTGATGATGAAAACCAGCCTATATCTGATTTAAATGTGATGAAACAAGATGAGATCAAACCAGTCCCTACAATGCTCATATTTGATGCAAAATTTGGTCAATACTCAACATTTATTTCTCTCTGTGTCCAACGGCCACAACTGCTCGTTGCACTTGATTTTCTTCTGGCTGTTGCTGAGTTTTTTGTTCCAGCAGTAGGTGATATGCTGTCAAATGAGGAAAGTAGAACCCCCATGCACGAGGTTGATGCAGTTGTTCTGGATCAGCCAATTTATCAGCAATCCTCTGCTGAAATCTCTCATTCTCCATTGAGACCTTTAATTGTTGATGATGAAAGATTTGATCATTTCACTTATGATGGTAAAGGTGGAATATTGCATTTAAAAGATAGACAGGGAGTTAATCTCTCTGCACCCAGCAAGGAGGCTATTATATATGTTGGAAGTGGGAAAAAGTTGCAGTTTAAAAATGTTGTGATCAAGGTTCCACCTTCTCTCATGTTTATGTTCATGTGTAAAGGGAGTTTCTGAACAAGTGTATCCTTCCCAGGTTCTGACCTTTTTTGTATATTTTTTGATGCAGAATGGGAAATATTTGGATTCTTGTATTTTTTTGGGAAGTGATAGTGGCTATTCTGTCTCAAGGAATGATCAGGTCCAATTGGAGGGACAGGATGATGCTCCTCTCACTGAATCTTCAAGAATTATTAATGATCAACCATCTGAAGACACTCTGGTTGACAGATCCACTGAGTTTATTATTGAGTTACAGGTTAAATTTGGTTTTATTCTCTCTTTTCAATTTTTTTTAAATGTCTCGTAATTTTTTTTGTACCGAGATTAAAGATTGAATATGAAAACAACAAACTACAAACTATTTTAAGGAGGCTAACAAATGGATGCCAAGCAAATGGCATTAAAACTCAACTCAACTCATCTAAGCTTGAATTCCGAACTAGGGGCTCAATGGATTAGCTGCTTCTATTTAGCTCTGTTATGGGTTAATATCTTTCAAAGTTTGTTATAACATTACATCATTGTTTATCACTTGAGCGCATGTTGTTTTGGTTTACTTTCCACCTCCTCTGTCTTGATCCTTCAATTTGATCACTCTTTCTCATCAGTTCACTTACAGGCTGATGTCAGATATGGCCAGACCATCTTACTTGACCATCCCTTAAAATTTTCAATTAGTGCCACCTCCACCTTCTCATAGCTTTAAGTATATGATCCTAGATATTGTCCTTCTAGTTTGAGTCTTGGATTTGAAGATAGGTTTGATTTCATTTTTTGCTTTGTTATTGGGTGTTTCATATATCCTCTAAGTACTTGATCAAAGCTCCACTTACCTTCTTTAAGTAAACTTCTTATTATCCAAAGTTCAATAAATTATGAAGATGGTCACTGATTCTGGGGGACAGCCCGACAGAAGATAATCACATGCGCGCACACACCCTGACTGGGTTAAGGCAGCTGGGGTGGCTGCTTCCATTGCAAACTCCAAAGCTTTATTGTTCTCAACTTAAATTTATTTCAGAGCTCATGCAAACAAACCTTATAAAAAAATTTGCACCAGTCTTTAAAACCCCTCAAAGAACCTTTGTCACTCTGCTTAGATCAGGTTTTTTTTTTTTTGAGTTTATTTGATCTCTTAATGCTGTTGTAACCAGCATGGTACCTCAATGCCAGCTGGAGGCAGATGTGTCATATAGCACTGTTGTGCACATTATAGTGATATTTTGTATCTAATGCTTCTTTGCAGGCCATTAGCCCGGAGCTTACCTTTTATAATACATCAAAAGATGTAGGGGTGCCATCAAATCTCTCCAACAAACTTTTGCATGCACAATTAGATGCATTTGCCAGGTGTGTTGAACATGAGCTGACTATTACCTTTTCATTTGTTGATTGCTACAAAATCTTTCAAGGTCTTCATAAAATTAATGTGGCAGAAACTCTGTATATTTTGGTTATGATGCTTATTCAGTATGTTCAGGCCTTAAAGGATAGGCAGGCCCCAGTGTGGGCTTACAAGCGAAGAAAGTATGTTCAAGCAATATTCAGTATTTTTATTATGATTCTTATTATTGTATGTGATGGTAGTAAGTCTCTGCTGCTTTGCCATGTACTGTATTTCATTAACTTATATATATATATATATTCGTCATTTTCAAGAATTTGTTGGTCTTTATGTATATCTCATGCTATTGTTGTGTGATTGTTTTTGAATCATTCTCTTGCTCTATGTTATGAGTAGTTTCATTTATTCATGGAATGAAGAAAATGGAACCGCTATCGACCCTTTTCTATAGCTACAGTTTCCTTTTGTATTGAAGTATGGAAGGTAACTTTGTAGATGTTGGTGAAAATACATATGAACTGATAGAATGATAACATTCGTGGTACTTTGGCTTCTATCAGGCTTGTTTTGAAGGGCAATACGATTGAAATGACAGCAAATGTACTTGGTTTGATGATGGAGAGTAATGGAATTACAATCCTGGAACCTTTTGACACCTCAGTTAAATATTCAAATGCTTCTGGGAAGACCAATATACATCTATCTGTTTCAGATATATTCATGAACTTTACATTCAGCATCTTGAGACTGTTTTTAGCTGTTGAAGAGGACATTCTATCATTTCTGAGGATGACGTCAAAGAAAACAATATCCTGTTCTCAGTTCGACAAAGTTGGAACAATTACAAGTACATGCTAAACTAGTCTATGTCTGGAAAGATATGAAATTTTTTGAGCCATTGAATTATCACCTGATTATTATTGTACTGTGTAGATCCATATACTGATCAGATATATGCCTTCTGGAGACCTTGCGCACCACCTGGTTATGCAATTCTTGGTGACTATTTGACACCATTGTCAGTGGAACCTCTTTTAAACATTTTCATTTTCTGAGATCACTCTTTTAGTTCTTTGCCTTGAATATTGTACGACTGGTTTCCACATGACAGGGACAAGCCGCCTACAAAAGGAGTTGTCGCTGTGAATACTAACTTTGCAAGAGTCAAAAGACCCGTATCTTTCAAACTAATCTGGCCACCTTTAGCTTCTGAAGAAATTTCTGGTCAAGATGTGGCCAATTCTAGCTTCTTACCAGATGGTTTCCTTACCAAGGAAGGCAACTACTGTTCTATTTGGTTTCCTGAAGCACCCAAAGGTTATGTTGCATTGGGTTGTGTAGTGTCCCCTGGAAGAACACAACCCCCTCTATCTGCTGCTTTCTGCATCTCGGCTTCTCTAGTTTCTTCTTGTTCCCTCAGGGATTGTATCGCCATCAATTCTGTCAATTCGTAAGTGTGATTTTTTGTAATTAACTTGTGACATAATTTACATTCAGATCAACGCATGTAGAAACCAACATGCCCATAGATAGATGACTGCACACTTGCACACAAATACATTAACGGGCAGGAAACTTAAGACTTTGATGTCTAACTCCTTGGATCATATTATGTTATAATGGCCATATATACTAACATTTCACTTCCTGATAGGACAGTTGGAAGGACACACAATTACACATGCAATACTTTGTTAGTTGGTTTAATTGTCTTGCCCCATGTTTGGTATAATAACCTCATGTTCATGATTGGTGGTTGTTATTTCTTAATCAAATTTATTCTGTGATTAATTTCTTAATGGGTTGAGTTCTAATTTTGTGCTTAAATTTCAGATACCAGTCAACTTTAGCCTTTTGGCGTGTGGACAATTCTGTTGGTACTTTCTTGCCAGCAGATCCTGTGACTCTCAGTTTAATAGGTAGAGCATATGAATTGCGTGATGTAAAATTTGGGTTTCTAGAATCTTCTTCAGCATCCAGTGGCTCAGATGTACAAGCTTCTCCTTCCAGTAACGTTGACATACAACCTGAAAATTCAACAACTGTAAACTCTGGCCGGTGTTTTGAAGTTGTTGCCAGTTTTCAGTTGATATGGTGGAACCAGAGTTCGAGCTCAAGGAATAAACTATCTATATGGCGTCCGGTAGTCCCCCATGGCATGGTATATTTTGGTGATATTGCTGTTAAAGGGTATGTGCTCTAACTGTGGCTCTCATACAGATGTGTGCTTGGTAATGTGATGTAGACTGTTTTTCAAAAGTATTTTTCAATTGAAAATGTATCAAAATGATTTTTTTTTACACAAGCACATGGAAACAATCGAAAAACACCTAGAAAAGCACAAATTTAATTTTTTTCAGATAAAAAACAATTTGAAAAGCAGGACCAACCACAAAAACAAACACTAACCTTTTGTTAAAGGTAAAAATGTTAAACCTCCTTGCTCATTTGGAAATTAGGTATGAGCCTCCAAATACCTGCGTTGTCCTTCATGATACTGAGGATGGAGTGCTTTTCAAAGCTCCTCTGAGTTTCCAGCCTGTTGGACAGATTAAGAAACAGAGGGGAATGGACAGTATTTCTTTCTGGATGCCTCAAGCTCCCCCAGGCTTTGTTTCCTTAGGTTCTATTGCATGTAAAGGCCCACCAAAGCAATTTGATTTCAGTAAATTAAGATGCATGCGGAGCGATATGGTTACTCAGGATCGGTTCTTGGAGGAAAGCCTATGGGATACTTCTGATGCCAGGTATACAAAAGAATCATTTAGCATATGGTCGGTTGGTAACGAATTGGGTACCTTTCTTGTCCGCAGTGGTTTAAAAAAACCACCAAGAAGGTTTGCTCTGAAGCTGGTAGATCCCAGTTTACCAAGTGGTTCAGATGATACTGTCATAGATGCTGAAGTTAGAACGTTTTCTGCAGCCATTTTTGACGACTATGGTGGTTTGGTGAGAAATATCCTCTATATAGCTTCCTTTGAGTTATCAATAAATCAAAGCCTATTTGAAATATTTGTCAGTTAAAAGTAGTATACTGAACTTAATGATGTGAATCATGACTCTGAATTCGTTTCTGGTAGAAACAAGTCTCATTTAGGATATTTTCCTATTAGTTCTGACTAATTTTGGCATTCTTCCATTCATTTGTCAAGCTTTTGAAGTCATAAAGTGGCTCTCTTTAAAAATAATGAAACAAGTATCCAAACCAAAAATAAAAGGATCTTTTTAGATTTGCTTACCATAGCCATTATGCCTTTTATTGGTCTGGAAGATTTGCTTGGTTGCTTGCATTTGCTTGCTTGGCTTTCTTAAATGTTGTCAACTGTGGAAGTACCACTATTGGAACCCTAAATCTTATTTTAAGAAAGTTTATGGAAAATGATCTATTGTACTCTGTTCCTCTAGTGACCAAAAATCGAATATATAAAAATATAAATATTTGAAAATTTTGCATAAAAGAAGATTCATGTCTAACTTCTTCCTTTGGAACTCCAGATGGTTCTTGGAAAGAATGGGGGATGCAGGTGATTGAATATCAATTCTCTGTTAATTAGCATGACAGCTTTTGAGTATTGTCCTTTTCCTTTGCACTCCTGATGATTAGAATGGAGGACCTAATTTCTTTTGATAGTGTATATGCAAATAACAGATTCTCCAAAATGCTAGTGCCTTCATTGTTCTGTTTTTCTCTGTTCATCCATTGAGGGTTTCAATACCAATAGAAAATGTTATTTATAAACCTCATGTCTTGAGGCCCATTACTCAGCAAGTGTGGTCGCTAATGCAATCATCTATAAAAGTGGCCATCTTGTCAAGTGTTGAATCTATTCTAGTCTATTCTTTTCTAAACCTTTTGATTTGATTCCTCTGGAATATATATTGTGAAGCTTCAGCAAATTGGTCTTACTGATTCTATTGTGGAATTCACAGATGGTTCCATTGTTCAATGCACATTTAACTGGAATAGGTTTCAGCTTGCATGGAAGAGCTGGCTACTTGAATTCTACTGCCAGTTTCTCTCTGGTTGCCAGATCATATAATGATAAGTATGAATCGTGGGAGCCCCTTGTTGAGTCAGTAGATGGATATCTTAGGTAATTCTAATATCTGAATTGAATTAAAATTTGATTTTTTTTGTCTTGTGTGGACAGATATCGTAACTTGATACCAAGCATTGCTAGTTCGAAGGGACTTTATGTTCTCGTGATTCACTGCAAACCATGTTTTTGCTTCACAAATGTGCAATGCTATCAGATGGCATTCAGTTCTTTTTCTTGGGATAAGCTAAATGCTCTTATTTCTTTCTGAACAGCATTGGTCATGTTGTGGAAGATGCTAAGCTGTTTAGTACTATTTAGGGAGCTGTTATCATATGTCTGGGAAATAGCAACCTCCATGCATGCATGGTTTAATATTTGAACTATGGCGGGACATTAAAACAGACTCTAATATGGCACTTTTCGGTATAGTTCTTAATAACTGTTGTTTGGATAGCATTCACGATAAACAATTTTACTGTGGTATTTTAGTAAAATGATCCATTGACATGCCTTAAACATCCATTGTAGGTAGAAATTTCCAGAAAATATATGAAAGTCCTGGGGGAGGCTCACTTACCTTAGCTTGCTTCTGAAATGAAAACCTACTTTTGGTGATGGTGGAAGCACTGACTTTTTATTTTCATCATGCTTTAGAAGTTTGGAAGTTAGTTGTCCTGATATTTTTTTTAAAATTTTTTGTGATCTTAGAGGTCCTATTAAGACAGTTACTTCTGTAGAAGAGTGGTGCCTGAAACATTTTCCTCAGTAATCTGAACTGGCTAATGTACTTCTTTACGTGTTATGAGAGCATATCAATGTAACAGATTAGTTTGGTCATCCCAACCTATTGTTTTTGGAGACGAAAAACCTAATATAATTTTGCACTGAGTGTATGTTATATATTTGTTTTGTTTTTGCTAGTTCCTTTGATTCTTTGTTTGGCTTTTGATCTTAATGCAGTAATTTTATTTCCAATTGATGGCTGATTTGTAGTTACTTTCAGGTACCAATATGATCTTAATGCCCCAGGGGCAGCATCTCAGCTACGCTTGACATCATCCAGGGATCTAAACATAAACGTTTCAGTATCTAATGCTAATATGATTATCCAAGCTTATGCGAGCTGGAGCAATCTTAGCCATGCCCATGAATATCATAAAAAAAGAGTAACTTCTTCCTCTTCTCTCTCTTGTGTCTGCTAGCTTTTACTGTATAAATTAACACATCACCTAATGAATTCTCTTGTTAAATAGGAAGCAGTTTCTCCAACACATGGTCTGAGATCTGTCATTGATGTCCATCAACGGAGAAACTATTATATAATTCCACAAAATAAACTTGGTCAAGACATTTTTATTCGAGCAGCTGAAAATGTGGACTTCTCGAATGTGTTAAGAATGCCATCTGGGGACATGACGCCTGTGAAAGTTCCTGTTTCAAAAAATATGATGGAATCTCACTTGAAAGGAAAACTTAGCACAAAAGATAGAACAATGATGACAGTTGCTATAGTGGATGCAGAGGTACAATTATTTTCTTTCATATCATAGAGGAAAAATCTTACTTGTTCCCAGTGACATGGTCTGATTTTCGGAGACTACTTGACTTCATTTCATGTGAAACTGTTTTAACTAATGGTAATGCTATGGAGTAAATTAACGTTCTTGATTTTCATGTGATTTTCTATTTTGATTATCCATTCTCCATGATAAGATTGCTAGCTTGGTTTATAGTAGGGTAGCATTTAATAGGACTGCTTCTAAAGATCCAACTTGTAGTTTACGGACTTTGCACATTGTGTGATTTGTGCATGCTGGATTTGACCATCACATAGTTTTCCTTTTATGCTCTCTAGGAAACAAGTAAATTGCCATATGTACTCAAAGGATAAGATGAGAGGGCATATATGGTTCAAATTGATTTCATAGAGCTCTAGCATCCTCGAATTGGGTTATCGTAGTTCTAGGAAATCTGCATTCATAGGTACAGAATCTATTTAGCTGGCGACAATCATTATTCTAAACAAACCATGTCAAAACATTTCTTTAAGGAATTGATTGAAATGCTGGTTAATATTGGCTTTGATTACCTGGAGTCTGTATTTAAATGTTTTGTGAATGAATCTGTTTATTCCGTTCATTTAACTCCTCCCTGTGTAGAGGTGACTATGATCCTTTTGTTATACTGTGATTAATATTCTAAGTGTTTTCATGTATTTTAACCATCCAATTGATTTAATGTTCTGATGTAGTTGCCAAGAGTTGGGGGGTTGACTTCTAATCTATACGTTGTAGCACTCCGTCTTACACCAAACCAAAACCTTGGTAGTGAATCATTGCTTCATCAACAAAGTGCACGTACAAGTGGAAGCATTTCAAACTTCTTGTCTGATGAGCAGCAATTGGTCAACTGGAGTGAAATATTTTTCTTTAAAGTTGATTCCCCGGTATGGAATATTACTTGTTTTCTTATTGAATTCCAGTTTGTAAATCTCTTTCCTGTCAACTATTGAAATTTGATGGATTCAGTGGAATATTTCTGTATCTTGGTTTAAACTCTTTTCAAAGATGATAATTCTGCCTTTCCTACCTCATGCAATTTTCCCGAGGAAGAATAGATAATTGAACTCATTTTCTTTTTTCCTTTTTTGTTCTGTCGTATCCTTCAACATGTACCGCTCTATTCTTGTTGATCTTTTGAGGACATCTATAAAATTGGATAGTCATTCTTTGTAGTCTAACAACCATGTTAATTATCTTACCATACAGGTCAATCAAACTCGACAGGGTTTACAGCGCCACATGTTTACCTTTTGTTATTTCCTCTACTAGTCACTAGTGTTTTTTGGTCTTGCAAATTCTCATCACTGTAATTTGAAAACTTGAATCAACACAGCATTTATGTAATTCATGGT
Source organism: Populus tomentosa (assembly GCA_018804465.1). Classification (NCBI taxonomy): domain Eukaryota; kingdom Viridiplantae; phylum Streptophyta; class Magnoliopsida; order Malpighiales; family Salicaceae; genus Populus; species Populus tomentosa. The sequence goes on from JAAWWB010001357.1 coordinate 17,571, forward strand.
CAGGTGTTTGGAGTTTTGTTTTACAGGGCCATCTTAGCTTATAATTTTCGCTGTGTTGAGTTTTATTTTCTCATTGGTGGTGATGGGGGTGAGGTTTGGGGGGCAGTTCAATTGCATTAATTTCTTTTGTTCCTGTACCGCCACATATATGTTCATATTTCCATTTAATCCATTTTCATAATTGAAACTTGCCATTGATTGGCATGGGTACACCATAGCCTTTACTTCTCTAATCAATTGTATTGTTGTGTCCTGAATGTTATTGTGCTAATGGTCAATGGTTGGTCAAATCACCCATTTTCATGTGTGTTTTCTTCTCCTTGTTGTATTACTGTTTACTAAGTTACTCCTGGTAAGATAACCTTTGATTGGTTTTGCAACAGCTAATTCTTTCAGTTGGCTTTCATAATATGGTTGTTGATGCGCGCATTTACATCTGAATGGAGAGGTGTTTTTGTGACATGATGTTTAAATGTCTAGTTGATGTCCTTTTGGTGACAATTTCATTTATTCTGTATATTGTTCTTTCTCCCTTCTAGAAAGATGATATAATATATTCTCATTTCAAAACATGAACAGGACAAGTACTTGCTGGAGCTAATTGTGACTGATTTGGGAAAAGGTACATCTGTGTATTTTCATATGATATTTATTCATCTTGTCTATTTCCCCATAGCTTTAAGGTCACTGTTCTGTTGGGAAAAATATTCAATTCCAATAATAGCATTTGCTGGTGACGGACTAAACAGATCTTGTAGCTGAATACACACTAGGCCTCTTCATTATTAACTTTCTCTTTGATTTCACAGGTGATACTGTTGGATTCTTTTCAGCTCCCTTGAATCAGATAGCAGAAAACATCAAAGAAAGCTCTTATCAGTTTGATTATCTGAATTACTTAACCTGGATTGATTTATCTTCATCCAATTCTGTGGTGAATGCCAGCCTTTCATCTCTTAATATTTTCATTTCTTTTGTTGGTCTTGTGGAAATTATCGTAGGATCCTTAGTTAATTCTGATGCTAGTGATTTGAAACAGACTATGACTCAAGGAGATGAACACACGAAGTCATCTGGGAGAATAAGATGTGCTGTACTCTTGTCGCCCAGGTCTGAAGCCATGGACAAAGATGAAGTTTTTATTGGCAAAAGAAAATCTGGATTTATTCAGATTAGTCCTAGCGTGGAAGGGCCTTGGACTACTGTGAGGCTACACTATGCTGCACCTGCTGCTTGTTGGCGGTTAGGAAATGACGTAATTGCCAGTGAAGTAAGTGTAAGGGATGGACAATATATATGTGAACATGAGGTCTCTTGTTTCGGTGCGTAACAACACAGATTTTATACTTGAGTTATGCCTTGTGCCCAAAACTTCAAAGGAAAACATCAGGAACATCAGGTCACTGAGTATTGCAAGCAAACCTGAAGGTTTACAGATTTATGGTAGCACAGTGCAGACAGATGAGATTTTTGAAACCGAAAACTACAACCCATCTCTTGGCTGGGTTGGCTACTCAAATTATTCAGATGGTGGAGATCACAATCAAGTGAGTGATGAATATTTGTTTGTTTTCTGTGTGCCTCCTACATGTTTGTTTATGTATTTGATAAGTAATAGTGAATATATATGTACCAACAAAGGGACCAAGGACTCGCCATTAAGGATATGGTAACAATTACAGAATTGACTTTTCATTTTGTGCGTGAAAAATAAATGATTCACAAAATCAGAAAATCGTTGTTGTTGACAAAAGATTACCAAGTATACCAATAATGTTAGGATTTGAAAGAATACCTCAAACAATGTAAGCATAACTCTCTTCGAGGCACCATCAAGACATAATTCAGTTACCTTGTAAAATATTGCGAAACAAATTGAATAATAGCTGAACTGAACTTTTATGTAATTTGGAAGTTCGAAAGCTTAAAACCCGTTCTGTTCTTGGACCTTCTGATTTTGTCATATTTAGCAAAGTTTGAATTACTGTCTTGATGCCATTATCTTACTTCTAATACCTGTTAATCACACAGGAAATCTCTAGAGTTGGATTACCATTAGGCTGGGAATGGATTGAGGATTGGCATTTGGATACCTTGTCCATCAATGATGCTGATGGTTGGGTATATTCTCCAGATGTTGAGAGCCTTAAGTGGCCTGAGTCCTTTAATCCTTTAGAATTTGCGAACCATGCAAGGCAAAGGAGATGGATTAGGACCAGGAAACAAATTTTGTATGATGTAAAGCAGGAAGTATCCGTTGGATCACTGAAGCCTGGAGATTCTATGCCTCTTCCTTTACCAGCCTTGACACAATCTGGTGTGTACATATTGCAATTAAAGCCTTCAAATGTTAGTACTCATGATGAATATTCATGGAGTTATATGGTGGATAAGCCTGGACAACCTGAGGGTTCTGGGGAGCCAAAAGATTCTGGAATATGTATATCATCTCTCACAGAGTCTGAAGAACTATTGTACTGCAGCCAGATAAGTGGTACCTCTTCAAAGGGTTCCCATAAATTGTGGTTTTGTGTAAGCATACAAGCCACAGAGATTGCAAAAGACATTCGTTGTGATCCTATCCAGGATTGGTGTCTTGTGGTCAAATCTCCATTAACTTTTAGCAATTGCCTTCCCTTGGCAGCTGAATACTCTGTACTCAATATGCAACCACGTGGTCATTTTGTAGCATGTGCTAGGGGAGTATTTTCTCCTGGAGAAACAGTGAAGGTTCACACTGCTGACATAAGAAAGCCTTTATTCCTTTCACTACTTCCACAAAAAGGATGGGTTCCGTTGCATGTAAGATTTCCTACAAGCATATTAGTCTCATTGACTTGTTGCTATATCACTGTCTTTGTTAGCATTGAATACTAATCACCTTTGATTTATTTTATTAATGTTTTTTCGAAGTTTTCACCAATGTCTTGTACAGGAAGCTGTTCTTATATCTCATCCTAGTGGACTTCCATCAAAAACAATAAGCTTAAGAAGTTCAATTTCTGGAAGGTTCTGAAACATGCTGCATAATTTGTTTTACTAGAATGTCTTTGAAAATATGTGCTCACAAATCAGGTAATATGCAGGATTGTCCAACTTGTTCTTGATCACAATTATGACAAGGAACAACCACTGCTAGCAAAGATCATTAGAGTCTATGCTCCTTATTGGTTTTCAATCACCAGATGTCCTCCACTTAGATTTAGGCTTGTAGATCTAGCGGAGGAAAAAAATCCACCAAAAATTGCTCTTCCATTTAGGTCCAAAAGGAGAGATGAAGAAATTCTCGGGGAAATAACTGAAGAGGAAATATGTGAAGGTCATACAATTGCTTCGGCATTGAACTTTAATTTGCTGGGCCTGTCAGCGTCTATCACTAGATCTGACCAGGAGCAGCACTTTGGCCCTGTTAAAGATCTTTCTCCCCTTGGTGATATGGTAATCAATTTGTTTTATCTATCAAGCTATCAATTTCTAATGTCCTTGTTATGATCTCACCTTTTTTGGGTTGTTAGGATGGCTCTCTGGATTTCTATGCTTACGATGCTGATGGTAACTGCATGTGGCTTTTTGTTTCTGCGAAACCATGTCCTTACCAATCTGTTCCTACTAAGGTAATACATAATATACAGAATTTCAGAAATCTTCCCAACTATTTGTGTTAACTCGTCATTTTATTCTTTAGGTAATTTATGTTCGGCCATTCATGACCTTTACAAATAGAATTGGTCAAGACATGTTTATTAAGCTAAACAGTGAAGATGAACCAAAGGTTGTACGGGCATCTGATTCAAGAATTGCCTTTGCATACCGCAAAACCACTGAAACTGATAAAATCCAGGTTAGTGGATTGCCTTCAGAATTCTAACAGTTAATATTTATTGATTTCTGTGGAGAAGGAATTTTACTTGTGGAGGAAATAGATATGATATCTCCTAATTGATAATTTTTCTACATGCACTGTTCTTTTCTTCATTTTATTTTTATTATGAAATGGTGTGCTTCAGAAGTTGAGCATGTCTCCTGAAAGGGTATTTAGTGTACGACTCTTCTAGATTCAACTAAACCAAAACCATTGAACCATTCAACTCAGTTTTTTTAGCGACTGAAAACAATGATCAAACTTTCTTTATCATATGCACCCTAGGAGAAAATAGAATTTTTCTTGAATTGACAAATATCATGCCTATTATCTGGTGTTCCTCAATTTCATAAGAGTAGAGCAACTTTATCTGCAAGTCATTTCTTGAGTAAGTTCAAAAGGCTAATCTTGAACCATAAGAATTATGAGAAGGGTAGAATCAAAATTTGGGATGCATTATTGTTCCACTACTTGTCTCTCATCTTGGCATACTTCTTTAATGCAAATTTCATATTTAGTTTCTAATTACATGTTCTGAGGATCTATATATGTTGACATTGGTTGTTTATGGAGCTTAACCAGAAGCGTGATTTTTCCATGTTTGTATGATTGTAGTATGTTTATCATTTATCATTTGATTTAATCGCAATTGTGGTGCATGTATTTGGTCAAAATTTCTATTTGAATTCCTATAGTTTTTCTAGCTGAGTGTCGTAATTTATGAAAAATGATCAATCAAGTGCATTGCCAAATCAGTGATCAATATTTTGTAAACAAATGCACATAATTTATTGTTATCTTAAATGTACAAGAATTCAAATAGAAAATAAAATGCAAGTAGGGATACCTAGAAGAAATTTTGATAAGTATGTAGTTTTTGTAGAAATTTTTTTATTCTACCCTTCTCATTCCATGGATTTATTGTTGCTGGATTAGTGAAAAATTGGCCTAACTGTACTGTTAATAATATTATATTGCAGCACCATATCATTTTAAATTATTCAGTTAGATTTTTTATATTTAAATTGGTAAATCCCTTTCATTGATTTGATTGGTATTTTCTGTATATACATCAGTATCCAGTAAACCATGTAACTAATAACTAATATGATGGACGATCTAGGTAGACTAATTTTTAAACTAAATGATCCGTCAAGCAACATATAAGAATACTTAGATTTTCAAATATCCCTTCCAATCATTTTTGTCAAAATATCAGTGATGTTTTTCTTTATTTCTTCTGTTAAATTTGTCTATATACCTGCTATATACAGTAGTCCTTGAACTTCGATAAATTTTCAATTTAGTCCTTATGTTTTTCATTCATGTCATTTAGCTGTTTTATTATTTTTATAATCTTCAAATTAAAGTTTCCACAATCAAAGAAAAACACTGCTATGGAAAATTGTAAAGAAACTGCTTGTTTACAATTAATGCATGCCATATCTTCAATTTTTGTTAATCGCAAATGATGTTGGAACTTTGAGGGACAGAATAGATAAAAAGAAGTTTTATAACTATTCGATTGCTTCAGAAGTTTTGGGGTGGTTTTAGAATTTTACTGCTAAAGAAGATGGTATATTTAGGGGATAGGGAGAACCTCAACAGTGGTCTATTCTATCATAAAACCAGTGAATGTTATCTTGTGTTTCTTAAAAATCAATTATATTTCCCGGTTTCTTATCCCTGTATTCAAGACAGCAGTTTTGTACATGAAATGTTGCATGGAAAAACAGCACCTTTAGGATCTGTTGAAGGTCTAGCAACAGGCGAACTGGACACATGATTTTGTGTTCCTCACAAAAGGGAGTGCATAATTTTCAAACCAGCACATTTGAAATTAAAACTTAATTAAATAGTGTGGTGAGCTATATTTATTTTCTGGTCAAGTTACATATTTCGCGATTCCAGGTTCGGCTGCAAGATACAGAATGGTCGTTTCCAGTTCAAATTTCAAAAGAGGACACTATCTTTCTGGTTTTGAGGGGTCAAAATCATAGTTGGAGATTTTTTAGGACAGAAATACGAGGATATGAAGAAGGATCACGTTTTATAGTTATATTCCGCCCCGGATCATCAGATGGTCCCATCAGGTAGTTATGTTGCATTTCTCAAAGCACCTGCACATGTCACCTATCCATGCTGTGGCTGACTTGCAACTTTCATTTAACAGAATTGAGAACAGAACTGACAAGATGATAAGCATTCGGCAATCTGGGTTTGGAGACATTGCCTGGATTAAGTTGGAACCTCTTTCAACAAAGAAATTTTCTTGGGAAGATCCATATGGTCAAAAAATTGTTGATGCCATGGTTGATAGTGACAGTAGAAATAGTATTTGGAAACTTGATATGGAAGGGACTGGGATGTCTTCTGCAGAAGATGCTGAATTAGGATTGCAGTTTCATGTTGTAGAAATGGGAGATGTCAAGGTTGGGAGGTTCACTAATTATCAAGGTTCAACTTCACGTGAAGAAAGCATGTCTCTGACACCTGCTGGAAACTGGGGAACCTCACATGTGCAGAGCGCGATGCAAAATGCTGCAGCGCCTATAGAGCTTATTGTCGAGTTGGGAGTGGTTGGGATTTCTGTTGTGGATCATAGACCAAAAGAGCTCTCTTACATGTACTTGGAGAGAGTATTTGTATCATATTCAACTGGCTATGATGGTGGGTCTACAAGCAGGTATTTCTCATGATGTTCAAAAATTGTTGTTTTTTCCATGTGCAATTATTGAACATCACTTGCTGTATTTATGTGAATCATTTTAATAAATTAAATGGATTTTTTGAATCTTGGGGGAGACCAGAGAGGTGGCAAAACTGCTTTCAATTCTTGTGTTTCTGTAGATCTTCATGATTATACAACTGTTTATTAATTAGCATAACCTCAGAAACCTTTAAATATCTTCCAACTTTACACCCCTTGAATCTCCTCATATTGAAATTGGTGCTTGAACTAAAGGATCTGAATATGTCATTTTGTGGCAGGTTCAAGCTCATACTAGGTAATTTGCAGATTGATAATCAACTCCCTCTAACATTGATGCCAGTGCTGTTGGCACCCGAGCAGACCACTGATACCCATCATCCTGTATTTAAGACGACTTTTACAATACGCAATGAGAGCACTGATGGCATCCAGGTCTACCCGCATTTATATATACGGGTAATGCTTTGTGAAAGTGATACTTGAAATGTATATGATACTGTGCTTAGGAGAACATTATGATCTAATTTAATATCTGCATGGACATGCTAGGTTACTGATAAGGTTTGGAGGCTTAATATTCATGAACCAATTATCTGGGCATTGGTGGATTTCTATAACAATCTTCAGCTGGATCGTGTACCCCAAAGTTCTAATGTCACAGAAGTTGATCCAGAGATACATATAGGGTGAGATTTTCATTTCCCATCATAGCTGCAAGTGGGAGAGTGCATTGTTTGCTGCAATGCTGAATGAAAGATTGATTTACGTTTTCTACTCTAAAAGTCTTGGCTTAGTTTTGCCTAGGAGTCTATGTTGCCTGGAATTTCTAGTTTCTTCACCTGTATCTTCTGATATCTGATAGTGCATTTTTTATTTTGATGTCTGAAGTGTTGGCCATCTTAAACTAGATATTCGAACACTTATAACATTGATGTGTATTAAATTTAGGGGTGTGAAACCCTTTGTTGGGAAA
>JAAWWB010001356.1:0-24998 GCA_018804465.1 Populus tomentosa
CCCTAAATTGAACATTAATTGATTAATATTTCTTAGGTGAAGGAAACATAGAGAGATGGAGGATCTAAATGACAAAGATAGCCAAAATAAGTGATGTGTCCAAAGTTTTTTTTTAAAAAAAGTACTCCTTGGTCCTTAAGCTTTACAAATAATATAATTTAGATCCTTTTGAAAGTCTAAGATTCAATTTTGATTCTAAACTTTATTTTTCTTATATTTTAGTACATAGTTAGAGAGAGAAGAGAGAAGAACTTGTTAAATTCTAACATTAGAGAGAGAATTGACATTTACAATGTTTTTAGTCATCAAAATTATCTATCAATGAGTTGTTTTCAGTGAGAGGGATTTTATTTAGGTGTTTTTAAGCCTTAGAAATGCTTAATAAATAAATTCTAAACTTAGAAAGAGTTTTTGTTTTGGGTCTATTTTAGTTTTCTTCTTATTATTATTTTTTATGGATATTTATGGGTTTATCAAGGTATTTAGGGGTTTTTCTAGGTGTTTTGAGGTTTTTTTTTTTTTTTAAAAAAAAACATATTCAAAATTGGATTTCTAAGCAAACAAACCAAGAACCTTGATTTTTCATCTACTAAAATTTTATGGCTATTATTTTCAAGTACATCACAAAAAACTATTGGTGTGAAAAGCTAACCTGCTCTTTAAACTACCCAAGTACCATCTTTATTTTTTGTTTCTAAAACCCAACTACAATATTTCAAGCATTAAGTTCTTGGTCTTGGTTGGAAAATTAGTTTTTGAATGCCATGGATTGATTCAAGATAACAATGCAGACATATAACTTGAAATTTGGATCAAGTCACATGCGCATTTGAGAAAAGGATGCCAGGTATATTAGTATGTTCAAATGGACCTACTAACTATTCATAAAGTCCATACTTAGTTTTAAAGTCAAAATAATATCCACTTTTAAAATTAATTTTTAAAAAAACACAAGAACCATGCTATTCATCTAACATATCATCAAGCATGGAAATGGCTTTACCAACATTTTACCATAATATTGTTGATAGCACGACAATCAACACACATTCTTCAAGTTCCATCATCTTTAGACATAAGCAACACTTGAACAACATATAAACTTATGATTTGTCTTGTGTATCCTTTAGACATTAGATTCTCTACTTGTCTTTGAAGTCCCTTTGTCTCATTAGGATTATTTTGGTAAGTTGGTCAGATAAGAATAAAAGCTCCAGGTACTAGATCGTTTTGATGTTCAATTCTCCCTATCGATAGCAAACCATTAGGGATATCTTTGAGGAATACATCTTTAAATTATTGTAACAAAGAAACATACAAACTAGAAAGTTAATGATCAAGTTTGTTAGTGTTAAAATAAGCTTTTTGTATAAAAGTACAATCATCGCCTTGTTAGAATAAGATAAAAAAAACACTTATGTTCTCAGTTTCTTTTGTATAAAAACTTGCATGTTTCATTATTTTTCTCTTATGACTCACCTTATTTCCTTTTCCATCTGAGCTCACGGCCTCACCAACATTTTCACTTCCTTTTGTCCTTTCCTTGACTTTCAATCCCCTCATCCTCACTTTCCTTTTTTTAATTTCAATCGGTCTTCATAGACCTATTTTGAAGATAATTGTACAAGAATGATAGTTTTTTTTTTTCTTATACAAAAGAATGCCTATTTCTAAGAGCATCTTTAACAACCACTTTTCTATCAAATCATCATACCTTCCCATAATAAATGAATCATATGTATATAAATCACATCACACAAAACCTCATCAAAATACTTCCCAATTGAAAATGACACCAATACCTATTTTGTAACCTTTATTTTACCATATTCATTCAATCATTAAAGCCTATAAGGCCTATGAAGTTTAATAGTATTCAAATTCAATTTTCTAATAATTGTAGTATTAGCAACATTCATACAACTCTCATTATCAATAATCATACTACATACATGTTATTAATATGACATCTTGTATGAAAGATATTATCCATTTGCTACTTCAAATCATTTTTCTCAATCTTAATATTTAATGCACGCTAAATAACAAACAATTCCCTCTCAACCAGATACTCCACATCTCATTACTAACATCTTTAAGTGACAACATCTCATCATCATTAGTGTCACTTTTAGATTCAATCTCACCGTGATCCTTTAAAATCATAACTCTCTTGTTTAGATATTGATAAACTATATGTTCAACCCCTAAACACCTAAAACAGTTAATATCATGATTACAAGGATGTTGAGTATTAGATTTACCTTTAAAATCAATATCCATCTCTTTCTTTGTCTTAGATGATCTAGCCTTAGCACTTATAATAGGCTTAGATTAAGCAACCACATCTCTCTTATAATTCAACCTCCATGATGAAAAATAACTTGAATTACCTATTTTTCATATATTTCCCTAACATTTCAGTTGCCTTTCCACCTTCGTAGCCATGTGAACCATATCATTTAATTAAATATATTATTGTAATTTAATAATATTGGCAATATAGCATTTGAATCTATTAAAAACTTTCACAATTATTGCTTCTCTGTCTTCCACTACATTAGCCCTAATCGTGGCAATCTCCATCTTTTTACAATAATCTTCTACACTCTTAGAACCCTAAGTTAGACTTTGCAACCTCTAATATAACTCATGGTAATAGTGTTTTGTAACAAAACTCTTCCACATAATTATTTTCATCCCCTCCCAACTATGGGTCTTTTATGGTTTCTCCTTTTACATAAAACAAGTTGATCTCACCAAATTATAACATAATCAATAAATTCAGTGATGAATTTTACCTTTTTCTCCCACTCTAAATAAGCTTCAGGATCGTTTCTATCTTGCAACACTGGAATTTTCATCGTAATACTCTTCAAGTTTCTATCTAAACCATTATGATACCTAAAATCTTGAATTTCACCCCTATGACTGAATTGATAACCTTGACAAAATCCATCAACTTTTCAGTTTATAGGCAACTAAAATCTATCCCCTTGGCTAATGAAGCATAGTCATAATCTTCAACCTTTTCCCATTGATTTTCATCAACAAACTCATATATAGATGGTGCAGCTCACCTTTTTGGCCTTCTAACATCCAAACTTCTTTAAATTGACACCTATTATAAACTAGTAATTGCAACCTCTTATCACTCCATTTGGTCTTGCACTTCACCAAACCTTGTATTCATCATTTCAAACTATTGGTGCATGGCTTATAACAAAAAGTTAAAATTTAAAAAAACATGTTAGTAATAAGAAAAAAATGTCCTCACACACTCCCCTATGTGTTTATGTTATAATAGATGTCAATTCTCTTGTGTTTCACACAAATATGTCTTTTTCATGATAATATGCTAATCTTTTCTCCTTTGCCCTCTTGTTCTCACCCTTTCAGCTATTTAAGGAATTTTAATCTTATACAACCAAATTAAAACAACTTAGTAATAAAATCCTTAGTATTTTAGAGCTTAGTAATACAATACTTAGCATTTTAGAATAAAAAGCAAGAAAATAACTACAATCTACAAAGAAAATGAATTACAAACATGAAAACACTAAAGATTACAAATCAAATACGAATATGATACAAAGATGTAAAAACAAAAGCATAAACATAAAACTTATGTAATATGACTCATTGAACCCAAAACTATATTCATAATACTAACTAATATGACCAAATATGACAATAGCAAATAAAGAAAAATTATGTTGAAGTAAATTAACCCAATATGATTTGTTTTGTAATTTTAGAATTATTCAAACCTTAGTAAGTACAAATAACCCTGAAATCAAAATTTTAAATCAAGAAACCAAAAACCTAAAGAATATCATATTATAAGTGTATATCTCTTACTTTTTGAATTCAATCTTTTATAATTTAAAGCCCGTGACATAAATTTTTTTATTTCACTTCTTTTTATGTATATATGTGCTCGTGGCTTTATTTGACAATAATGAAATCCAAACACTTTTTTTAAAACTATGTTGAAATTTTAGAATTGAAGAAAAAACACTGAAACAACGTGAAAACTTAAATATAAAGAGATATAACTTAATTTTAGAGTCTTGCTCTAATAAAATTGATACGAGCCCAAATGATAATAACCCTTGAACCCACATACAAGAAAAAAATAACACAAGAAAGATAAAATCAAATTTAAAAATAGTTAAAACTCAACACAATGATTATTTGAGCTAAGGTACCAAAGTTATTAGAATGAAAATCCCAACCCGAAGACTATAAAAAGTCACGAACTAGAAGTATAAGGAAGAACACCACAAGATTGTTGATCTATGATAAGTTTAAGACAATTCAATGTATAATCAATAGTATGAGCAATTCTCATACAAACACATAAAATATTATTATGAAATCAAAGTTTGTAACAAAAAACCTAAATACAAATTAAATAACCCTATTTATAATAGGTAAAGAATCCTAAACAAATCTGAAAAAACAATAAAAAAGAACTAATCCAAATAGAAAAAAAGAATCCTAATCATTTAGAAAAATAATATAAATCTTGTACAATAGTTGATATCTGATCGCTATAATACTTTAATTCTATATAAGATGAGGTCTTTAGAAACTTTTGGAAAAATCTCTTTTCAATCCAATGACTAGATAAATAAATATGCTTGTTAGTGTTAATTTATGTATTATAAAAAATACAGCTAAAATCCAGGTAAAACTTGCCCGACTCTTACCTGAATCGCATTAATTAAAGTATGATAATTCTTTGTTGAAGTCCAGAAGCTTGATTATATGTATATTCCATCTTGCATTTTATGGTTTACTCAGTTTAATTTTACTAAATTGCAGTGCAATTATTATATATAAAGTAAAAGGATCAAATAAAAAAAATGATATAAATAGAAAAAAAACAGTGTTTTTACTTAAAAAAGTTGGTTTGTTAAATGAGAAGTTAAAGGATTTAATTAAAAAAAGTAATTGAATAAAAAAATATAATAATTAAAAAACGATCTGAATGAAAAAATAAAAAGAAAGTTGAGGTGATTTTAAATAGTGTTTTTACTTATATATAAACAGTTAATTATTAAAAGAATTATGGCAATTTAAGTTGTTTCGAAACCAAAACTCGGAAGCCAGTACTTGTTTTGCAATGCAAATTACTATATGGTCTTTAACATGAGCATCGTAATGGAAGATTTATCTCTATAACAAGAGATCTACAAAACATGATAATATTAATATATCATAAGCTTCTTTTAATAAAATCCCAGACACCATCATGATATTTGTTCGGCATCGAGTTTATAATAGAGTATATATGAATCATCATAAAATATAATATAATGCAGCAGTCACAAGTCAATATATTTACATGGTTTGATCTCAGACAAGATAGCAAGTTAAAGAAATTTAAGTGATAAACATGAATCTAATTGTTACATTAATAATAGTCAAAGCCTCAAAAAAGAAAAGAGAAAAAAAGGCACCTGCTTTGAAGATTTGGGAGTTTCCACCAACAGGAAGGGGTGATCTGCTCTTACCTGATTCTATGGATTTGCTTTTATTTCCGCTGTACCAGAAAAGAAAAAAACAGTAGCTTTTAATATTCAATAATACATAAGACTAGCAGACAGACACGGTCAGTCAGTGTCCATGTCATGCTTACCTGAGAGTAAATGATCTGCTCATGTCATGGTGTCCTCTCCTGCACTGGCAAAATATTCCACATCTTCTTTGCATTTCTCTTCCCTTGTTTTGATTTGTCTACGGAACCAGAATTTTCTCGGAAACCCCTACTGCAACACCGTTATTAGCTGCTTGGTACTGAAACCAACTGAATTTCTTGCCTTCTTTTTGTATTTTCTTTAGAATTAGAAAGCCAAAATATCTCTCTTCTTGATCATGCATGCTGGGAAGTTCTTTGTTTTCTTGATTGTTAGTCTTACTAGCTGCTTGAGGTTGCCGACGTTTCCTGAGGCAAAGCTGGTCCAAGAAGAAGGTATGTCTAAATTTTGTTTCATTATGTTTGTCGCAGATACTGTTTTTTTAGTTGAAATGGGACTTCCTGGATTCTGGTTTTTTTGTTCTCTGGGATTTATTGATGGACCCACTTGCTTGGTATTCGGGTGAAAATGCGTGGAAATTGTAAAAATAAAATAAAAAAGAATCTTGAGCATTGGGTTATTTGTGATTTATAGGCTGCTTTCTGATGGAAAAAATGAAGGAACTTGGAATTTCGATATTCGGGTTTTGTTCTTTTGTCATTTATAGTAAAGTTTTCTGTTTCTTTTTTTTTTTTTAAAATTTTTTTTTTTGCTCACATGAGCTTACATTCATGGATGTGCACATATCTTCAAGCAAAAACTGAGCCCAATGTCTTCTAAAGTGAATAAATAAAAATGCTTTTGCATCATAGAGCTTTGCAAATGTAGGAATTTATAAACACATAGCTCTTACTCTTAGCTACCTTGTATCTTACAACATCGATTGCTGATACGATGCTTATCTGTCCACGGGTGATATTTTTAGTTGATGCTCTCGAAGAAATTGCACGAACATTGGGTTCTAAATACTGGAAGTTCAATGCTGATACTTGCGAGATTGAAATGGCTGGAGTAACTCAAGTCCCACCAAAGAACGCTGAGCAAAGGATAGATTGTGAATGCAACAATGGGAACAATACTGATTGCCACGTCACAAGAATGTATAATTCCCTCTCTTGCTACTAAGAAACATTATTTTGAATGCTCCACTTGTCTTCTGATAGGAGGCCTGGTCTTATTCAATACATATTTTGTGCTGTTCTTGCTATGGGTAGAAGATGCACATATCCATTGTTGATTATATGTTGTTTGTCAAGTTCACACTTTCTTTATGGGAAGTGCTGCATCTGAGAAGTATTATTTATTACACGGTATTGTATATTTGAATGTATACTCATATTTCAGGGAGCTAAAACGTTATAACCTTCCCGGAGTGCTTCCAACTCAACTTTTTAAGCTTCCTCGCCTCCAAGTAGTGTAAGGGCCTCTTAAAATCTTTCCCCATCCTCTTTAATGTTAATATTCATTCCCGCACAGTTTTATTTGAAGTAATTTTCCTTTCAAGCGCAGTGATTTTGCTTACAACTACCTCAATGGTACTCTGCCACGTGAGTGGGCTTCAATGCAGTTAACTTCAATGTAAGCTCTTGTCGACTTGCACAATCTCTTTCCTTCATTATCAATTATATTCTCCTCCATAATCAACATATTTCAAGCAGAAGTGTTCTCGTAAACCGTTTGTCAGGGGAGATTCCAAAGGAACTGGGAAATATCACCACTCTCACCACCTTGTAAGTTGCAAGCTTAAGCTCATCTTTTTAGTTTTCTTTATCTGGACATTATTATGGAGACTTGATTTATATGCATTTCCATACAATCCAACAGCTTTGGTGTTTCCATAAGTTGCTATAGAGATATGTAATACTGCATTTCTGTTGCATCGTCTTAGAAATCTCAAGAGCTTCTGTTTTGTTTGCCTTCTAATCTTTATTTTTCATCAGGTCCCTCGAAGCAAACCAATTTTTTGGCACAATTCCCCCTGACCTCGGAAAACTGATCAACTTGCAGGAATTGTACATCTCATTTCCTGCCTTGTTATTTTAGTTTTTCCTTCTTTTTTATTCATGTTCTAAAACTTTGTTCAAGGATGGAAGAGCATGTATTCTGATGGTTTGTTTCTCTGATATTGTGCTTTCAGGATGCTGTCTTCCAATCATTTGTCTGGAAACTTGCCAGTGTCTTTTGCTGGACTCATAAATCTAACAGATTTGTAAACTTTTGTATTACTTTTCTCTTTAGTTTAGACCTAAATGTTCCTGTGTTATTTGTGCCATATTAACAGCTTTTGATTGTATAATGCAGTAGGATAAACGATAACAACTTTGGTGGAACCATTCCTATCTTCATACAGAATTGGAAAAAGCTTAAAAGATTGTAAGATCCCTAATTTATTATAAGCTCCAATTTTCAGTTTCAAAAAGGAGAACCGTAAATACATGCTCATTTTCTAATTTCCCTTCTTCTAAATTTGAATGATTGAAGAGAAATGCATGCAACTGGCCTGGAGGGACCCATTCCATCGAACATTTCTCTTTTGAATAATTTAGCTGTGTTGTAAGTATAAGTTTTATTTGTTTTCGTCTATTTGTCTTATGTGAATACTTTTCTGTTTATTGATTAGATTAACAGTTAGGCTCAACCTGGCACGATATTATGCAGGAGAATTAGTGATCTAAATGGACCAACTCAGGGTTTCCCTATGCTCAGCAGCATGACAGGCATGATCACATTGTATGTTGACTTATCATATCATCATACAAATTGAAGGAGTGAATGCCTTTTTCATTGAAGTTGGCCAATTTAACATGATTTCATTATGTATACCAGGACTCTGAGGAACTGTAACATTTCTGGGAAGCTCCCTGCATACCTGTGGACAATGAAGAGTTTGGAAGCATTGTAAGTAAGAAATGTGTAGCTTCTTAAACTTGCAGTATTTGCGTCATCTTCTTCTATGCTGTCAACTATGTATGCGTGCAATGTTTCTCTGATTGTCCAGAATAGCTTCACTTTTGGAATCTATCAATATGCTTGACAAAGAAAAACTGCCACCTATATTGTCCTTTTAATTCTCAACTTTGAGCAGCATTGACTATTTCAACTGTTGTTTCATGAACTCTGAAACAGTCTGTAAATCTTTTCCATGTGTTTATCGATATAGGAACTTAATAATAAGAAAGAAGGGAGAATGATTGGTATTATAATGGGAAAATTGTTCTAAATGTTTTGGTTGAAGGAAAATAGACAGTGTAGAGAGGGGCTTGCAAACTTAATTATAAGATAAAACGAGCAAGTGGTGCAATAAGCTTTTAATATAATCACGAAAACGGTGCATACTAGCAGTCATGTATGTCCTATATATCTGTTTGATGTAAAGTTATTCACATTTTTAACTTTAAAATAACCGGTGGCTTACAGTTTGACATTCAGAACTTAGAATTATGAGGAGATGAAGGTCTAAATTATTGTTCTTGTCAAGTGCAAAATTTGTTTGTAAGAACCTGGTATAATTTGGAAACCCATTGCATCTCTGTGTGTGTGTGTTTTTTTTCCCCATTAAATTCAGTAGGCCAGATAGCATAGCTGCTCTCCTGTTGTTTGTTTCTATTTGCATAAGGTCACAAATTGGTATAAGACATCGAACATGAAAATGCAGTAACATTTGCTTCTTTTTGTTGTTTGTTTAATAGTTACATGGTTGAAGAGTTGATGTTTGTTGTTAGGAGCAGGAAAACAGCTAACATAATGCTAAGAAATAAACAGATAAAAACTTTGGTTTTGTTTTTGGATTACTTCTGGTTTATCTTTCTCATTATGAAAATTTAAGTCCTATTCATATTATGATCATTATAGGGATGTCAGTTTCAACAAGTTGGTTGGAAAAATTCCAGACACCATAACTGCAGAACGCCTGCGATTCATGTAAGTCTGGTTCAAATTTCAGGTTACATTTACTGAAATTTTAAAGAAACTCATTCCAAACAAAATTAAAAATGATAATTTTTGTTTCGTGAAACATGATATCCATAAATGAAAGAGTAATCCGAACTTGTCTCTTGAAGGACAAAGCTGAAGTACATACATGCTCTTAAAGTCTGAAATCTCCACCCTTGTGGTTGCAAGCTCAAAAATGTTAGCATTACACAAAATAATAGTAATATATCATAAAAATCCAGAAAATGCAACAATTAGACTTTTATATTGGATCTTTTCTAATTACTTCAGATATAGCCTACTAATATTGGCTGTTACTTTTTTAGCTTTTTAACTGGCAACTTGTTAAGTGGAGATGTACCAGATTCAATCTTGAAGGACGGGAGCAATGTGTATGTATCTTGTCTGATGCTTGTTACAGATTATTCTTTATTCTTTATCATTTATCATTTGTTTACTTTTTCTTCAAGGTGCTTAGCATTTTATTGCTCTAAAGCTCTTATAATCTCAATTGACTTTCTTGTGTAATACTTGTGTGCAGTGATTTGTCATATAATAACTTTGAATTGCAAGGCCCTGAGCAACCTGCTTGTCAAGAAAACATGTGAGAATACTATTAAAAGTTTTCCTATATATTTCCTGTTTGATATATTCTGGGAATTGATTTTTATTTTACATGTTCTTTTGATCTTACTAGGAATTTAAACCTGAACTTGTTCCGTAGCTCTTCAATGGGAAACAGCTCGTAAGATGCTTTCTCCAGATGTTTTTGGTTTTGTTGTTTGCTTGTGATCCAATAGATTTTTCTGAATCCACTGTGCATGTTATGCTAAATTATTTTCATCTCCGCTCTTTGATATAGTTTTATTCAGAATCCCCTAATCATATGTTATGCTAAGTTATTTTTGTTCCTACACTTTAATAGAAGGAGAATTCTTCCATGCAAGGGGACTTTCAGCTGCCCTAAATGTAAGTACATGTTATTATGAAGTTTGCAAACCAGTGATGTCCATTGCTCTACATTTCCTTCTGAACTTTATAAACTACTTTTGTAATTTCTTTGTTAACTCATGCATGAAATTTTGAATCACCTTCCAGTGCTTCGTGCAAATCTCAGCTGATTCCAGAAAAAACTGAACATAAATAATATAGATTGTAAACCAAATTTTCCCCTTTACTTCAGAGGAAGCATTTTGATTAGATTTCTGGTTTTTCACTTAGTTCAGAAGAATATGCTATTTACATATGTTTCTTTGGCCTGTCTCGTCGCAACCTGAGGCTGCCTCTTATTACTTCTTCTGTACAACTAGTTGAATGGCAAGTATTTAAATAAAAGGAATCTATTCTGCAGTAGCATTGTACATAATGCACAAACACTTCTTGCCCTAGCACAATCCAAAAGTAAATGATCCACAAATTCAATGGTTTCTTGTTACATAAAATCTTTGTTTGATAGGATTTTTCTCTCCTCTGAAGATCTTCTACCATGAATATCCTTCTGCCATGCTACTTTCCATGAAAGGAAGACACTTCCCATAAATCTATAATTGTCTAGACACCCTTCCAAGGGAAGTCAGGTCTTCCATCAAAATTTGCATTCTGAGTAAGATTACCACTGCATGTCATCTCAGGCTCACATTATCTTTAAAACTAGAGACCAACTAAAAGAAATGTTCAGAATCAATTGCCCAATCTTGTGCACTCCTGAACTATATGTAAACAGAGGTTTACCATTTACTTGGATAGAACTCATCAAGCATCTCTCTCACTAGCACACTCAAAAAGTTTTAAGAATTGGGCTTTTACCACACCAGTATCACGCCTAATCAATGTAAAATCCTCCCTTCGTTCATGATTAAAGTGATTTATAGATTCTATACCCTATTTAGCAACAATAACCAATCTCCATTTTAATTACTATCCATCAACAGCAAAAACCACTTTCAATGACTGTTGTCAAGTGTTTACTCAAACCTACTATTTTGAAGGAAGCTTAAACCCCACCCCACCCTCTCCTTCAACTAACTGTACATGGTATTATATTTCTCCTCGTAGTACCCTCTAAATCTCCTTCAAACCTTCTCAAGCCAGCTTTGGAGTAAAGGAAATAAGGTATTGCAAAAACAGTCATTAGGGAGATCTGCAAGGATGCTGATCGGCTAGCATCCATAGCAAAATGTCTGTATCATTTCTCTGCAACACTAAAAATATTGTTGAGTTGTGACACATTTTCTTGGCACTTGTATATAAAAGGAACGGCCCTCCAATGGAAGCACAAAACATGACAGTTCATTGCAGGAAGGGCCATTATTAAGCGTAGTGGAAAGAGCTGAGACCTGTAACCAAGAGCTTACAGGTTTGAGGCATGAAAGGCATATCTCATGTAGAAAAGCTGACAGTGACAGAGTTTTATCTATGTCCTAACCGCAACTGGAAAAATGGTCCCCTGTTTTAGCAAACAATCATACAAAATCGTTGTGCATTAATAAATTGGGCTATAATAATTATCATTTCAGCCTGCACAGGTGTAACAACACGCGCTGTAACGAGTAAACAATGCACTTAAATTGCATTCAAGCATGTGTAATCAACTATATGACTGGAACATATTGAAATAAATAAAATGCTCAAATGTCCTTTATCTTCTCTCATTCTGTTTCTTTGTGGGCAGATTCAAATTGTTTACATGTTAACAGTGGTGGAAAGGATGTAATTATCAAGGAAAATAAAACAACCTTTTCATATGAAGGAGATGGACAAGAAGAAGGTGGCGCAGCTAAATATTTTGTAAATGAGCAAAGCTTCTGGGGGTTTAGTAGCTCTGGAGACTTCATGGATGATAATGATTTCCAAAATACTCGCTATACTGTATCTATGCAATCATCAACCCTCCCTGAATTATACTTGACAGCTCGCATATCCCCAATTTCTCTTACCTATTTCCATTATTGCTTAGAAAATGGGAACTACACAGTAAACCTTCACTTTGCTGAGATACAATTTACTAATGACCTGACGTATAGGAGCTTAGGCAGGCGTATCTTTGACATTTATGTTCAGGTTTGTAGTTACACTAATGTGAAACCATGCATTTTTTTTTTGGCTGTTGTTGGAAGGAAGACTTAACTGGACTACTTTATCTCAGGAAATATTGGTTTGGGAGAAATTCAATATTGAAGATCAGGTTGGCAGTGCTGAAAAGCCTTTAGTGAAACAAGTATTGAATGTCAGTGTGACTGATAATATGTTGGAGATCAGATTCTATTTTGCTGGGAAAGGGACGACAAGGATTCCTGATAGGGGAGTTTATGGTCCCATCATATCAGCCATCTCTGTGTTTTCTGGTATGTCATTTGCTTGAGATTTATTCTCAATCATATAATTTTCAACAGTCCATGTACATATGATTGCTTTAAAACCAGCACCACTGAACAAAAGCAGAAGATTTTAGAGCTGCATCACACATTTTTGACATGTCTCGGGAAGGAAATCTTATAATGTGATTTAAATCTCCGATCTCTGTGTGATTAATTTTTCTGTTTAATTGGCAGATTTGAAACCTTGTTCAAGTGGGAAAAAGAAGGGAACTGTTTATGCGGTTGCTGGAGCTGTTGTAGCACTATGTCTCATTGCCATTATACTAGGAATCCTTTGGTGGAAAGGCTACTTGCCAGGAAAATGGTGCCGGAAAAAAGGTAATACCTACCCGGATTTGTGTTAATAGTTTAATAAAATTCCATTTTGCATCCATGTTTGGCAGATGTCGGAAGAATTGTATGTGGGTATAACTTGCATAGCTGTCTAACAACCACAGCCTCAAATGGAGTCCTTATTCTGGGGTGAGAGTATGAACAAGCTACAAACAAATTGAGATTTCTTTACTATCATCATGCATGCACATTTAGGGAAAAGGTTAGCCAAAAAGGCATCAAAGTTTCATGGGCTTATCGTTTTTTTCTGATACGAGTGGCTTCAATACTTCACCTCAAGATGATTATGCACAAATATTTGAGAAAAAAAACTAGTTTAAGTGATAGTTTCACTGTGCATTGTATTGTGCAATGTGAGTGAAATCATTGTGGGTTTCAGAATTGTTTTTTTTTTTTTTTATCTTTAAACCTTGCTGTTTTTTGAGGTTTGGGCTTGATAGTTTGTTTTGATTTGATTTTTATGAGGTTATTGCATTGTCAAAAAAATATCTTTACTTGCTCATAAAAATAACTTTTAATCCTACCCACACAACGTATACATCTTCAAGTTTGACTTGCATGATAGCTCATAAAGATGCTTTTCTGAGGGAAGAAAGGAAGCTTACTATAGACATGCTCATGTTGGAGGACGAGAGATGCCTTTTCAACAGGGTTTCATGGTCTTCTCAGTATTACATCAAAAGACTGACAATTCATTGTCACTTGACGCCCTGTCTCCTACTTGAACAGATGCTGAAGGACTTAATTT
Organism: Populus tomentosa; assembly: GCA_018804465.1. Classification (NCBI taxonomy): domain Eukaryota; kingdom Viridiplantae; phylum Streptophyta; class Magnoliopsida; order Malpighiales; family Salicaceae; genus Populus; species Populus tomentosa. Next base: position 13,977 of record JAAWWB010001356.1, read on the forward strand.
TCCAAATGGAACATTTTCTTTGAAACAAATTAGAGCTGCTACTGATGACTTTGATCCTTCTAACAAGATTGGAGAAGGTGGTTTTGGTCCTGTATACAAGGTACTAGGCAAAAGCTATCAGCTTTCCCGTTTGGAGTATCTTCTGCATGCGTCTCTCTTTTTTATGTCACAACAACATGAAGTTTTTGATAGAGGCCAGCGTGCAGGGTCAATTACCTGATGGTACTGTAATAGCGGTGAAGCAACTCTCATCAAAATCAAGGCAAGGAAATCGTGAATTCTTAAATGAGATGGGCATCATTTCTTGCTTGCAGCATCCGAATCTTGTGAAGCTGCATGGATGTTGTATTGAAAGTGACCAGCTATTATTGATTTATGAGTACATGGAAAACAATAGTCTTGCGCGTGCTCTATTCGGTGAGTGTTCATCATATGAAATGAGCAATTTCATCTAAACTATTATAATGCTGTAATCGAAAGGCTCATATGGATAGCGTTTTAATTGAGCAAGCCTTGTTTTCTTCTTGGATGATTTGTAGGTCATGAAATCAATCAGCCTAACCTGAACTGGCCTTCAAGGCTTAAGATCTGTATTGGGATAGCTAGAGGTCTAGCTTTTCTCCATGAAGAATCAAGATTTAAGATTGTTCACAGAGACATTAAAGCTACAAATGTGCTACTTGATGGGGATCTGAATCCTAAAATATCCGATTTTGGATTGGCCAGGCTTGATGAAGAAGAGAAGAGCCACATCAGCACCCGAGTTGCTGGAACCATGTTAGTCACCACATGCTTTAATAAATGAAAACCTGAAATTTCTGGTATCTTGTTGCTTTTCAGTGTTAAATCACAGGAGTTCTTTATCTCGATATGCAGAGGATACATGGCACCAGAATATGCACTGTGGGGTTACTTGACCTACAAAGCAGATGTTTACAGTTTTGGGGTTGTGGCTTTGGAAATTGTTAGCGGGAAGAACAACAATAACTATATGCCAAGCGACAACAATTGTGTTTGTCTCTTAGATTGGGTAATCTTCTTCCTCGCTTAATACATTGCCCTTATGTTGTAGCTTGCAAGACTCAAAGTGGAAGTTTTAACTTACGCATGTTGCAGGCCTGCCATTTGCAACAAAGTGGGAGCTTGATGGAGCTTGTTGATGAGACGTTAAGATCCGAAGTTAACATGAAAGAAGCAGAAATCATGGTTAAGGTCGCCCTCTTGTGTACAAATGCATCCCCGACACTCAGGCCTACAATGTCGGAGGCAGCAAGCATGCTTGAAGGACGAATGGCTGTTCCTGACACAGTTCCAGTACTTTCATATACCGATGATTTGAGGTTCAAAGCCATGAGAGAACTCCGTCAGCATGAGCAAAGACATAGTTTCAGTGGGAGCCAAACACAAAGGTCAAACACTGTTCAAATGTTTAGCTCTTCGTCTAAATCTGAGAACGCCAGTTACGAGATAGGCTCAGAACCAAAACTCTAATCATGTTCCAGAGGATTATTTGGGGTTCTTAACGGCTGGGATGTGCTGGCTCTGTAGCTGTTGTGATGTTGAGTTTCAGCTATTTTTTTGAAATTTAACTCGCTGGGACCGCATCGTTCACCATAAAAATCTGGTGAGGAATTCATTGATATGACGTAAAATTTTATGGTATATATATGTACTCTTTTTTTTTTTTTTTCCAGGTTGTGAAAAAGAGGACTGGTTTGAATTTTTTTATATATATTAAATTACAAATTCATTTTATTCAAATTTATCATACGGTTCTGTACACACTTGATTTTTTTTTTTTTGAATTTTTTGAAGTTGTCTTCCTATACACTTCTATCATTTCCTAACTGAGGTCGTCAATTTTTTTTTCCAGAATAGCTGGTATGTCTCATTCTAGTTCAAAAAACAAAACAAACTGAATATATTTCATCTCACTCAAAATCTCAACCTCTTTCAGAAATTCCATTTAAATTCTGGCTAGATCATTCTGGTTTTATTTTGGTCGTTCTGTTTTGACTAAATAATGTTTTTTTTTTTTTACTTTTTTTTAAAAAAAAATATTATTCAGTTTTACGGTATTAATTATATCTTTCAATCCGATTATTGAATCAAGTTAAATTTTAATAAGGAGTCTTTTTACATATTTTTATATCTCAGGTTAAAATTTTAGGGTAATCAGAGTTTGAAAAGGCCTTAAGAGATTATTAATATTATTCTTGTAATTTTGTTCAAATTCATAATTTTGTTTAGAAATGTTATTATATTATTTTTTTTTTAGATTGATTTTTTCTTAATTTCATCATTTAACAATAAGATTATTGATAATAGAGTTTTATAAATTTTTTTTATTTGCATTATTTGAGATATCATGGTTTCATGACTCGAGTCACGAATTTGAAAAATTAACTCAGATTGATCTAGGTCAACTTAATATGTTATCGTCTTAATATTTTTTTTATAAAATAAAAAGATGTGAATATTTTTTTTTAATCAAACAATATTCTTACTACTTATCCAGATTATCTTTGGACTCGTTGAATTGATCGAGTTATATTGATTCAATTTCTATTTTTTTATTTGCGTTTGAAATTTAAATTATATAATTTTAAGTTAGTTTATTTTTAGATTTGAATTAAAATTATATTTGTTGAATTATATATATATACACAAACACAAACACATATAAAAAAACAGTACAAATCTGAAATGAAACGCCAAAATCCTACGTAACCAAAGCATACAATTCCAATTCAAAAAATAAAACACATTGACAAATTTGTTTCTAACAATCTAATATGAAGTGTACATTAACACAATTTAATGGGAAAACTTTGTAAAGATCATGTTTTGTTCCATTTTAAAAAGATTTTAATGGGGAAACTGCTTGGCGTCTGCTTGTGATCAATTAGCAGGGGCAAAAAAATGATGGGACTTTAAAAATAAAACAGAAAGAATCAAGATACCAGGCGAATTTGTTCACTGAAGTGCAAGGCCTTTCATCGAATTGGCGTTTCTATATATTAATTATAAATAATGTTAGCTACAGAATACTAGATAGTAAGCCTCTGTAGCACAGTGGTAGTGCATTTGCCTTTTAAGCAAGAAGTCGTGAGTTCGAACCTCGCCAGGGGCATTGTTGTTGTTTTACATTTATTTTTTATTTTTTTACCGACCCCTGATTCTTCTTCATGTAAAAAACACTGTACTTAGTCAAAACCAAGTAAGTAAATTTAGTAGTTTCATCCTTATGTTTGAGCCTAATTAATTAATTAATTAAAAGATTTAAAGTATGTAGCTGCTGGGCTGTATAGAAAGAGAGAGAAAGCATTATTTTATTAAAAAATAATGGATGGATGACATTTCACCTACTATATTGAATATTGATCCGTCCATCCAGTTAAGCGATAGTGAAGTGGGGGGAGAAAACATGAGTCATATCTGCGTCTGTCAACTTCAACAGAATGGTCAACAAACTGGCTATTTTGGGCTATTAGTATACGAGGTATAATAATTTTGAGAATTAACACTTCCTCATAAGGTTTTCTTGAAGTATAGCACAGTTTTGGAATCTTGCAGTTAACAAACGTAATATTTAATTGATATTATGATTATAAAACGTGATATCTATTAAATATTATGGTTTAGAATTGTAATATAAATTAAAAAACAATCTTTAAATATTTTAAGGATCAAAGTAAAAAAAATCCTTGGCATTTCATTCTTCATTGCTTCAGTGAAATGCCAAGACCTTTTAATATATATTAGCTATTTAACTAATGCTTCATCGCGAGTTAACTATTTTTTTCTTTCTTAAAAACATCATATATGTAGATTTTTACATGTTTTTGTATATAAAATAAATTCCAAGCATAATTCAAAAAGTTCATACATGCATCTATTTCAATAAATCGAGAACTATTTATGCAACAAAAAAATTTATCAAGCCTGATCCCTACCTAGCCATAGTTAATCAACAAAACATGTGACTCAGGTCATGGATTTAATTGGGTTCAATAATATTTTTTTTATATTTTTTTAATCTAAAATAGTCACCTATAAAATTAAGAACTAACAAAATATTAAAGTGATTGAAAAAAAAATCAAACCGAAACAAATTATGTTGTTCAATTAATAATCAAGCAAATATTAAATGATGAAATAAAAATGCAATTATAATGAATAAAAATAAAATAATAAAATAAAAAAGGCCCACAGTTCATGGGCGTTTAGAAAAAGACTTAAGTACACAAGCCTGGAGCAGCCCCTATGCTCGAGCCTTTTTTTTTTTCTTAAGGGGCGGACAATTGGGTGGACGACCTATCATCTGTCCTATAATGCTTTGAAAAAAGAAACAGTAGGCAACATGTTGTTTGCATTGACTAGATTCTAAAGATCTCTGATTGCTGTAAAATCAGGCTGGTTTATTTCAGACAAAAATAAGCCCATTCTCAACCATATTTTTATGTGAAAAAAAAACTATTTTTCACACCTTATAAAACATATACATAGCCTCTAGTAGCCTAGAAATTGGCTTCAAAACTCATAATCAACCCTGAAAAAAAAATTTGGTTCTAATTTAACATTTTAAGCAAGTTTAAGGGGAAAAAAGCACAATGTATAAACTTTCTTCATAAAAAAGAACTCATTGACATCAAAACCACCCATTTTCGTGACCCAAATCGATCTCAATCAAGATTTTCTCTCTCTACTACTGAAATCTGGCCGCTTTCTCTTTTCTCTCTTAAACCAAGAACTTAAAAATATAAAAAATAAATTTTGGAACCAAAATTGAATTTCTTAATTTGTTAGGAACTGAAATTTTATAATGTGAAAACTTGGAGGACCAAAGTGTACACTTAACCCTATTTAGAAAAACCATCTTTTTGCCATTTTTTTTCATCTTAGTCCTCTATATTTGGATCTTACATTTCCTTAATAAATGTGCTTTAATTGGCCATTAATTTAGGCCTATAAAAATGTAATAAAAAAGAACTTAAAAAAGAAAAGGCAAATCACTTCAGCAATCCAGAGTGATTTGTTCTTTGATAAACGAGAACGATGGCATGAGAACAATATTTTCGCTACACTTTTTAGAATATTTCTTAATTAATAATCTTTCCTATCAAACCAAGAATATATTTAAACCCATCATCTCTCCTATCTCATTCATCATTCCACCCGACAAATAAAAATTATATAATATATTAAAAGGGCTTAGTGCCCCTCTTACTGTTTATCTAGATTCAGAGTACTGTGGATTGAAGTAGTGTAATGGCAACTCAGCCTTTGTCACAAAGAGTTGCAAGGGCAGCGGGGCAGCAGGGAGGGGTTGTCTTTTCATTATGTTACATTTGGCATTGAAGGAATGATTGTGGAGAAAATACTCACTTCAAGTTTTGCTGGGGCAGCCCTAAACGTCAGCCAAACCCATGCCCCTATGTGAGGACACCTGGTGTTTGGGTTGACCTACCCTTGCCTTGGGTCAAACCCAAACTCCACATGGTGCTAGGGCTAGCTTGCCCTTGCCTTGGGCGTGAGCCAGCCCGAGCCCTCACGTGGGGACACCCATCGTTAAAGGTGTTTATGATCTGGTTCGGTCTGATTTTAACCTAAAAATTCAACCAAACTAGAAAATAGTATTTCTTGTTAATATAACATGAACTAAACTGAGAACCAATTTTATTCGGATTGGGTCGGTCTTTTAACATTAAAAACCATAAAACCAATTAAAACCGAAATGAGAAGATTTGGGGAGGCCTTCGTGAGTGCTGGAATGAGATTCCTTGATTATAGGAATAATGAAGTCAAATGTGGGTAAGAGATATATTTGGTCGTTAAAGAGAGTTAGTCCTTCTTTGAATAGCTATGGACCTAAAGCTTCTCTCTCGATTTTCTTCATAAAGTCCTGCAAGTATGGGGTAGGCAAGATGTGGTTTCAAAGACTTAAAACTTAAAAGTAAGATTAAATGTTAACATATGATAGAAAATGAGAGAGAATTGCACATAAAAAAGGGAAGGAAAGGGGGGAGGCGACTAGAAAGGGAGAAAGGGGAAGGGGAAAGGGCGGTTAGAAAGGGAAAAGGGGGAAGGGGGACGACTGGAAAGGAAGGAAGGGAAAAAATGATTTAGGGTTATGGATGTTTCTTTTTATACCTTTTTCTAAGTTATTTAGATTTAATTAAATCAGTTCGGTTTGGTCCGATTTAATCGGTTTAAGCTTTTTTAAACCGAAACCAAACCAGATCGAATGGTTTTTTTTTAATCAATTTATCCAATTTTTTCTATCGGTTAGGTTTTTTCAGTTATTTTTTAAACTTTTTTTGTTTAATCGATTGGTCGGTTTTTTTTAACACCCTTACCTGGTGCTTGGGCTGCCTACCCTTGTACCAAGTCAGACCCGAGCGCCAGGTGGCACTGGGGCTGGCTTCCCTTACCCTGGGCGGGAGCCAGGCTCGTGCCCCCACGCATGATCACCTTGCGCTTGGGCTGCCTGCTCTTTTGCTGGGTTAGACCCGTACGTCACATGGCGCTAGGGCTAGCATGCCCTGTTCCCAGGGCTAAAGGTCAGACCCAACGTAGCACTGTGGCCACAAATAATAATAATAATAATAATAATTTTATCCTTCAAATCAACTATATTGTTTTTCTTTGGTGGTAATAACATGTTGGACCTGGACACGTCGAAGCCCAAATCCCATGTTGGGTCTGGATACGTCCCCGCCCAACACCATGTTGGCCTAATTTTAAATACCAGGAATTAGCTAAAAAAATCTCATAATTATTTCAAATATTCATCAATTTTAATTGAAAATATTTTTTACCATGATACACGAGTTATGAAAAGCCCTTTCACCTACCACGATAGGTGAACCATGTTAGGGCACATACAATGATTTTTTTCCACAATAATTTATTTGGAGTATACGAGCCCATAATAAACTCAAAATAATAGATTTATTCATGAGCATAAATCTTTATTTTAAGTCATGGATAGACCATCAACTAGAAATCTATCAATGCATTTGAGCTGCATCTAGAAAATACAATGTAGCTTACATTAGGTAAGGTGCACTACGAGTGCTAATATTTTCATTAGATACAATCCATCTTTTATCCTAGAATTTCATATAAAACTTGTCAACTCAAGTCTTCTAATGACCTTGAACCAAACAATTAAATGGTGACTCTCCAATCCACACAACGCGTTCATGTGCGACAATATTCATTAACAATTTTTTCATTCTTCATTCTTTTAATCTACCAATCAACAATATTATGTAAGAAAAACAACTTTTTTTCTCTTGTTTCTTACTCTTTGTCTATATTATATTTTTGATAGATATTATGGTTGACTATTTTGTTGTGTTATATATATATATATATATATATATGACAGTAAGTGAGGTGTTTAATTTGGTATTTGATGATGATAAAAAGTGTTGGGTTTATGAATTTGTTTTAATTTATTTTATTTTTGATATTATTGTCTTGTTAGTTTATATTGATAATATAAATTTGTGTAAATAATGTTAATTTTTTTATTTGTTGAATTAAACTTAATTGTAAAAATAAAAATTCAATTATAACAATATTGAGAAATTAAAAAAAAATAATTTGATTTATTTTTATTTTTTATTTTTCATTACTTACATAATTTTAATTTTAGTTAATTTTTTTCTAATTTCCTCTAAAATTTAATTTTTTAAAAACAAATTATCAACCAAAAATTTCATCGAAAAATATCTACCTATATTTGTGATCATAGAATAAGCTATTTTAGCAATGAAATATTCTGGAATGGGTATATTGTACTACATGAATCATTTAAAAAATAAGTTTATTCTCTATGGATTTGCTACATGATCAATTGGGATTGACTCATTCATTTACAAAATGTGGTTATAAAAACTATACGTGGAGCAATTAAACATAAATGGATACCCATCAAAATTTAATAGATTCAACTCCATTATCAATCACTTATTGAACTTATTTGGATTATACTCTTTATCTCAAGTTTTTTGGATTGTTCATGCAAAACAATCAAGAGTTACTTGGACCTCGAGGATTGACAGGGCGATTCACAAAATATTTTATCAGATTTTTTTTTTTTTTTAGTTTTTGAGATTTAAAGGAAAAAGCATCAAAGCAAGTGGCAGAAGGTCATTTTCACCAATTTAAGAATTTGTTTTTGACAGTTTCCCATGCCCACCTATAAGTCAAGTTCCTCATAAATTAAACCCTTGTTCGAGCTTCTTTCTTTTTGGTTTTCCCCCCTAGTTCTGCAGGATGCTTGAACCTCGCTGCAGACTTCTTCAGCTTCGCCGAGTCATGGCGGTGGCGGTCAGCTTTCTCAGCTCTACTTCGCTGGCATCAAATGAGTCACGTCCAGTAGAAGGTAAGAGAAACCTCACCACCACACTACGAGTAAACTTTGTCTTAGCAGTAATGGGATGCTGTAAATCTGAGTAAGTACGTCCTTGAAACCAACCACTTTTCTAAGCTTCTATTTGTGTGCTAATTAACTTAGAAATTTGAGCTCGTTACTTTTCCGGCTGCAATTCTTCACTTGGTTGCTTTATTGGGGAAAAAAAAAAAAACATTAATTTCTTCCCTTTGCACACACAAGAGCTGCTTATTTTTCACCCTCGAGGAAAAAAAAACAGAGTTAAATTTCGTAATTTTACTCTCGACGCACACCCAGCAACTCATGTGAGAGACGTTGAAAGCTGCTTTAGATATTTTACGTGCATGCATCATACCTTAATTTAGTCAGCAAGTGCGCGCGCCACTGTGTATATGGATTAGAAACGCTCGATAGTGATGGTGTGTTTGATGTTTCCAAAGTATTTTTTTATTAGAAAATATATTAAAATAATATATATATATATATATTAAAAATATTTTTTATATCATTAAATATAAAAATATTAAAATTTTAATTTTAAGCAATTTGTTTTTCAAAATTTACCCAAACCCGCTTAGAATGCAATGTTAAATGGGGTGTAGTGTTAGGTCCTAAATTTTGATTTTTAAAATTTTTTTTATGTATTAATACAAAATATTTTAATATATTTTTAAATAAAATTTAATTTAAAAAGTAATTGGTAGTGCATTTTGAAACATTTTTCAAACATATCATTAACAGAGGTGGGGTGAGGAAATTAATCTAATTATCCCGGAATATTCATAAAAAGGGGCATAAAATTTATTGAATTGAACATTTTTCTGAATTTAGTGAATAATTTTGGTTAAGAATTTAAAAATATTTTCTTTTCGGTTTTGATTTTAAATTTTAGAAGCCGAGAAAAGTAATCCAAACTAATCAATTCGACATATTGGGCCCATTCAACAAATCAAAGCTTGTAAAAAAAAAAAAAAAGCTCATTGATTCAAAAGTTGGCCTGCTAAGCTTTCTAATTTTGTTTGTGTGTCTTCAATTAATTTCAGAATCTGGAACGGGAAGCAAGATACCTGTTATGCCCGTAGTTGTCACTTCAGCCATAGTCCTTTTTTTCTTGGTAATGGGTATCATTTGTTGGAAATTCTATTTTCAAGACAAGTACAAGAGAGAACGAGGTACATTGAAATCAACAATTTGGGGTCTGATTCATGGACACCACAACGCCTTGACGGTGGCGAGTGGAGGAGGAGTGCGCGCTCCAAAACCAGAACTACAAGATGGTAGTAGCAGATTGATAACGAGCACTATGTATTTGTATACATGTATTTTCTGAAACTGATTGTACATGACGAATATCTTACATGGAATTCCCTCAACACTTGTATATGCGCAGATCTCAAGGGGCTTGATCTGAAAACTGGTTCGTTCACTCTGAGGCAGCTAAGAGCTGCCACAAACAATTTTGATTCTGCAAACAAGATTGGAGAGGGTGGTTTTGGGTCCGTGTACAAGGTTTGTCCTCTGATGGAATCCCTAATGCATTGATTGTCGGACCTTTTCTTTAAATCACTTATCTTCAGAAGGGAATATATATGAGCGTTCGATGCATGGTTCTTTTATGCAGGGTGAGTTATCAGACGGGACTGTTATTGCTGTCAAGCAGCTATCTCCTAAATCCAGGCAGGGAAACCGTGAATTTGTGAATGAAATAGGCATGATATCTGGTTTAAAGCATCCCAATCTTGTAAAGCTTTATGGATGCTGCATTGAAGGAGACCAGTTGCTGCTTGTATACGAGTACATGGAAAACAATTCCCTTGCCCGCGCACTGTTTGGTAATATCCTTTAGCTCGTGCACTCTCTGGAAATCGTAATAGTTTTTGCCATTTCTTACTGGGTTTTAGCAACAGGTGCAGAAACAGGGGCTCTTCTGCTGGATTGGCCAACAAGATTTCAGATATGTGTTGGGATAGCCAGAGGCTTGGCGTTTCTCCATGAAGGATCAGTAATCAGGATTGTTCACCGAGACATCAAAGGTACAAATGTGTTGCTGGACAAGGATCTAAACGCCAAGATATCAGACTTTGGGCTAGCTAAGCTCAGTGAAGCGGAGAACACTCACATAAGCACTCGAGTTGCTGGAACTATGTAAGCACCTTATCGTTAGTTTTCTAATGATTTAGTTGTCGATCGAAAAAGACCATACACGCGCTGAAGTAAGTTCTCACCTGGCATGCCTTTTGATTTCAGAGGATACATGGCTCCAGAGTATGCACTGTGGGGTTATTTAACAGACAAGGCAGATGTTTACAGTTTTGGGGTTGTTGCTTTAGAAATTGTCAGTGGAAGAAGCAATTCAAGCTACAATCCAACAAACGAAAGCGTTTGTCTTCTTGACTGGGTAAGTTACGAGTCTGCTTGTGTTGCTACATTGAATTCATGATGCATTAGGCATTAACAGCTAGCTAGCTCTTACAGTGTAAATGAACTTATCCGTCACAGGCATTTGTATTGCAAAAAAGAGGGAATTTAATGGCGATGGTGGACCCAAAGCTGCGGTCTGAATTCAACAAGGAAGAGGCTGAAAAGATGATCAAGGTGGCTCTCTTGTGCGCCAA
>JAAWWB010001363.1:0-25001 GCA_018804465.1 Populus tomentosa
AATTCAGACGGGCAAAAACCTCCCACCCTGACAAGCGGGGGGGCGTCAAGTGGAGACCCATTTGTTCCTTGGCAAAGTACACTGGCAAGGTCACATCTAAATCCATCCACATGATATTCAATGACCCTGCATTTAGTAAAAGAGAAGAATGAGAAATAAATCACACAGGAACAGGCACTGACAGAACAGAACAGAAAACAATATATGCATTTGCTTGCATAAACAGTCCCAGGTCCTCGAGGGTGAAGGATCACAAAGGAATAAGGTCAACTTAATGTGTTCCCTAGACAGAAGACAAACACTACAAGTGAAGCCATAATTTCAAAACTCCTTACGGAGGAAACATGTTGAAAAGGCATTTGCTTGCTTGTTGCTTTAAGTTCAACAATCACGTAGGCTTATTCCAGATTTCATCTGAATCAGCAAGAAATACCACAATTCCTAATCTAATTACCTTAACTTCCTGAACCATATCATCTTTCAGAAAATTATCATGCTATATTATAAAAGCAAACAGGATTTGGATGGCCCAATGGAACCGAAAAAATCTGTTATATTTTATACAAAAAATCTGATGCTCTTGTCGCTTCTAGTGCTGAAATAAAGATATTGGCCCATCTCAATAAGAGAATCAGTATGGCCTTCAAAAAGGGAAAATACTTCAGCATATTGGAGAGAACACGGAGTCTTCTCCCAGTTTACTCCTTTTCAAACTGCACTTGAAAAAAACAATCAAAATAAGAAGCTTCAAGTTTCAGTTTTTGAGGGAAGCAGAAGCAGATGTGATTTAGTAAACTTATCCTTTTCTCCAAATTTGTAAAAGATGGAGCTCTGAACGATCCTCAAAACCCCACTTGGCCAACTAACAAGAAAACTTCAAGTTCACCCGGAATTACATAGTAAATTCTCGACAAATGCTTCATCAGCACATATTCATGGGATCTCTCAGATTCCTTTCGAACATGGAACAAATTACTAACCTCTTAGTCCTAAACTGTCTAGTTTGGGTGTCCATTACTCTCTTTTTCCCGTTCTTGGTGTAGTGTACCATAAATAAGGAAATTTTAACCGGTGATTGAAGCATCACAAGAGGCCAAATGAGCAAAATTTATTTGGTATTGTTCAAGGTGGTTTGGATCCTGTACTAAGGTGAATTTACTTGAACTGCTCTCTTTGCTTGGTGCGTATTCTATTCTCTTCTGTTTTTATTTTATTTTATTTTGCTGCTGGTGTAACTTACCATTGTCTGTCTAACCAAATAATCAGGGATATATGTGTTAGAGGCTTGGTGGAGAGGAATTTACCTGGGTATGTTCATTCATTCTTTTGTAGGATAACGTTAATTCAGCAGTTAAAGATTATGCGGACAGAATTACTGATTTATCTATCATCATTCATTTTGGACCTTCCTTTTTATTGCTAGCGCCCTTGAGCTTGATCGGTGTTTTGAACCGTTGAATTTATTCATGGCACATGGCTAAACAAATTTCAAGTGATCCCTTTGTTGCTTGCTTTGCAGAAAAAAATAAAGCAAGGAAATTAGATGAAATGTCCTTTTCCAAAATCAAACTAGGTAGCTTTATATGTCAAGTTATCCATTACTACTTATTACATTATGTAGCACCATTTTACAGACGCAGGTCTTGGGTGTTAAATGTAGTTAGCTGTCATTGTCAAATCCATCAAATTCTCTAATTATAGAATACAAAGTTATTCCCTTTGAAAGCCTGCAAATGTATCATAACTTTCTGTGCGATAGAGCAGCTTATTGCTTGTTCAATCTCAGGTCTCTCGGTACTTGTTGCTTGTTATTATTTTTTAACTTGTAGATGTTCTTTTTATTGTTTTATTTAACTTCAATTTATGTTCTGAGATTGTTTTATTAAAATTAACTGAGTTTGCTTCTTTGACAGCTATAAAGATTCATTTTGGCGAGTTGTTGCTCAGTGTACTGCTCTGTTGCCTGAAGATAAACCACGATATGTGATGGTAAAAACAACGTTTATCATTTTAACTTGCGTTCTTTAAACTTGGTTGATTGAGGAATTGTTAGCTGCTTTGCTTTTCTAATTTGTCTGTCATTAATACTTACCTGCACTCTTTTACAGGGTGCTGGTTATCCACTGGATATTGTAGTTTGCAGTGCTTTAGGTGCTGACATGTATGACTCTGTTTATCCCACTCGTACTGCTCGTTTTGGCACAGCTCCTGTACCAGAGGTGATGTTTTCTTGTTTTCTTCTTCTTAAAATATGTGAACTGAATTTCGAAAACACTGTGAAGACCAAATCTTCACACTGTTCAAGTTGCTGCTGCTTTGAAGCTATAACCATATATTTTAATGGACTTGTTTTGTTATGGTTTCTGGCTTTAATCAAATAGTACTTTCTATTTTCTTTTTGTACTGGATTTTCCTGGCTTTCAGTTATTATATACAGGTGAACCTGGGCCATTGGGTTTAAGAGGCCATTTGAATTGTGTATGCTGTATTCTATTCCTTTTGTTTTGGCAGAATCTTTGCCTCGTCTACCACGCTGAATTTGTTTGAGTGATTTGTTTATCTATATTCTTCCAAATTTTTCTTGTTTCTGTTTGACCCTGGTAGTGAATTTTGTTTCATCTTGTCTTTTGAAACATATGTAAATCGTATCTGTGCACTCTTCATGCTTTGGATCGTATGTATCTAATATCTTGCAGCTTTATAAGCAGTGTTTGCTTCACTAGGAAATGAATTCATGTTACCACATTATGAGCTTTTTATAAAATAATTACTGTGGACTTTCTTTAACAGTATTTTGCTGTAAATGTCCGTTCTAATCAATTAAAAAATAAACCCAGTTTTAGTTGAAGCTTCTGACATCGAAGCACTTCATGCAGGGATTGCTGCTGAAACTTGAACACAAATCAATGGCCGAGGATACTCGTCCCATTGATCCAACATGTGCTTGCATGGTATTTGTGTCGTGGAACACTCTTTGTCTTGAGCTGTTAGTCTATTAATTGGTGTCACAGTATAATCTGCATTGATCTTTTTCGTAGTGTTACACTATAATCTCTGCCTTGATCTTTGTCTTCCCCTGCAGGTTTGTAAGAATTATACAAGGGCATACATCCATTGTCTTGTTACAAAAGATGCTATGGGATCACAGCTTCTGTCACACCACAATTTGTATTGCATGTTGCCGTTACAAACAAAAATAATAGCTTCTTTCTGTGAGTTTTGTTATATCTTGTAATTGAGACTGTTCTTCCTTTAAAATTTGTAGCTTAGCAGAGATCTACACAGTTCGAAAATTGTGTTGATAGTAGCTTGCACATATTGTTTACTTTCAAGAGAAGAATTGTATTGCAAACTCTAATGAATACACAGATCAGTGTTCTATATATATACATAACTTGTAAAGTCTATTCTAGAAAAGAAAGCTTAAGTTAAGGATATATTTTCTAACGGTTATAAGCTTAAAAACAGAGTTAGCTTACACAGACAACTTTCCTTATTATTTCTTAGTTGTTGCATGCTTGATGGCAGATTTGTTGGTCATGGGATCTTCAATATGATTCAAGGAATCATCTTTTATACACCCCCGCAAGATGGCATTACCATCAATTACTCCAATCTTGATCCAAAGAAACTCTGTTCGTTGACGTTATAGAGGTTTTGTCAAGAGATTAGTAAGCTGATCTTGTGTATTGACATGATGAACATGTAGTGTACCCTTCTATACAATGTCACGAATAAAATGCATGTCAATCTGTATATACTTCATTTTGAAATGTTGGACCAGGTTGAAGCTCAAATGTGTTGCTCCCAAATTGTCACATAAAGGCTTTGGAGAAGCTGAAGTGGAATACCAAGTTCAGCAAAGAGTGCAAGGAGCTATCATGTCTTGGAGGCAGTACTGGCAAGTGCTGAATATTTAGCTTCAAGATGATGCTATAGCTCTTTGTTTTTTGAACTCTCAAAAATAGGATTAGAGCCAAGAAAACATATGTATGTCGAAGTAGATTTTCAATCGTCAAAGTTACCTACCCAATCAACATCAGAGTATGTGATGAGTTTGGAGGTTTTGTTTATTCGAATGTGAATCCCATGAAAGATGGTATGCTTCAAGTATCGAAGCAATCATTTTGCAACTGTCAAATGAGTTGTCGTTGGCTTATGCATGAACTGGGATAGCTTGCTTACTGCAAAAAAAAATGTCCAGACATGTGAGAAATAAGTATTACAAAGCACCAATAACACTTCTGAATTCTGTGCTATCAACCGAGGATGTGCCATCAATGAGCTTGATCATGGTGGTTGTGGACAGTGGAGTGGTAACCTCTTTTGCTCCATGCATGTTCATCTTTGTTAGTAAGTCTCTGATGTATTTATGTTGAGACAAAAAGAGAAACCTGTTATAGTGGGAATAACCTTCATGCCCAAGAAAAAATGTAGCTGACATATGTCTTTTAAAGAAAACCGATTGCCAAGTTGGACAATGATGGATGAGATAAAGATTGGATCATTTCCTATAACAATCAAATCATCTACATACACCAAGAAGTAGCAAGTGATATATTTAGTTTTATAGATGAATAAGAAGAATCAACTTTGGAGTTCACAAAGCCTAACTCTAAAATGGCATCTTTAAGAGTTAAATACCATGCTCTTGGGGCTTACTTGAGGCTATAAATGATTTGTTTAGCCGACAAACATTATGAGTTGTTGTATCATCTTTGAAACTCGGAGGTTGAACCATATATACATCCTCAGTTAACATACCATGTAAAAATGCATCATTAACATCAAGTTGTCTCAATAGCCAGCCTTGTGTTATAGTAATGGTTAAGGCAGTCTGAATAGTAGCCGGTTTCACAACTGGACTAAATGTTTCCTTGTAATCTAAACTAGAATGTTAATTAAAGCCTTTTGCAACAAGTCTAGCTTTAAAGCGATCAATCGACCCATCAACTTTTCTCTTAACTTGAAATACTCATTTATAACCTATGAGATTACAATGTTTGGGTGGAGGTATTAATGTCCATGTACTGTGTCTCATCAAAGCTGTAAGCTCTTCAAACGTGGCTTGTCTCTAGTGAGGATCACATAGTGCCTGTCTTACATGACTTGATTCAATATCATGAGTGATAGGATGTTTGGTGACAACATGAAATTGCTTAGGCTTGTAAATTTGATTCATAAACCTAGTAACCATGGAGTGGGTTCTTTGTGGTTGGGATTCATTAGGAACAACACACACTAAGGTGAAATTAGGGAGGAGATGGCAACATTTGTATGTGTCTATGAAGGAGAAGTCAGCGTGAAGGGCAAAATTTATGAGGGAGAGAGATCCTCACTGTGATGCAGTACATTAAGACTAGAACATGGAGAATTTAATTGAAATTGTTCCTCAATAAAAAAAATATATATATCAGAGATGATGCTTAAAGGTTATGTAGAAGTGATGGCATGATCTGAGGTCACTGGTGATGGTCACAACGGAGTGGGTACACCGATGGGTAGCGCATCTGTCCAAGACGACAAAGAAGATGGTGTGGATTCAGTGGAGAGTATTTGAAATGGTGTTTGGGTTTCATCGAACGTAACATGGCGAGAGAGATAGAGTTTGTTTGTAGATAAATCTAGACATTTGTAAGCATTCTAAGTTAAAGAATATCCAATAAACAAGCACCAGATGGCTTTTGGTTGAAGCTTCTTGGTGTTATATAGTTTGGTAAGGGAAAAGCAGAGACATCTAAAATTTCTTAATTTAAGATAATTTTGGATTTGAAGAAATAAGGTTTCAAATGGAGTTTTGTTTCGTAGCAGAGTAGTTGATTGTCTATTAATAAAATATACAGTTATAGAGAAGGCATGAGACCAATAAGATAGTGGAAAAAATGCATCATGTAGCAGTGTAAGATCAGTTTTTACTAAATGACGATAATGATGTTTAGAAACACCATTATGTGGCTTATATATATATAAACACACACATGCACGCGCATGTGTGGGGTAATCTTTATTTTCTAAATTTCTTTTAATTATTTAAATATTATAGTTATCTTCTAACTTTATTCATAAATTTTATAGTATAACAATAACAATATTAAATAAACCTTTATAACTAGAATGTATTTTGTGATATTTAAGAAAAAAAATCATTCGATTTACAGCACAGCGTGGCAATTTAAACCAGTATCTATGAATTAAGAAGTCGTGGCAAATGTCTTATTATCTTTTTCCACATCTTATCTCCTGTCATCGCAAAACTTTATCGCTCTACTTAAGATAAGAGTGCTACAATGAGCAGGTAAGAAAAGTGTCTAGATTCAATAGGTAGACTTCTTTTACATCGAAACTTGTGGGCTTGACAACCCCCAAGTTTGGAAATTGATAGGTGGGATTCTCAACTAACTGTTACTCGCTAAGAAACATAGGTCGGTGCCAACAAGATAAATTCACTGCCACTATGGATGCCCCTACTAGGATCTATCTTTAAGAAATTTCATGATGAACTGTGGCGTAGAAATTCGAGCAGCTTTGTCTCTTACCTTTTGTTTCTGCCCCCGGTCTGTTGGTTGCGTATTCTGGTGGCCCTGGTTCTAATTTTAGGAGAAAAGCTTCAAAAAAATGAGCTTGTCGGAGCTTTGTTTTATGCAGCCTTTTGATAAATCTTGAAGTGAGGCAACTTACGGGGAAGAGTGGTTGTCATATGATACCTAGTTTAAGCGTCTCCTCCTCCTACTGAGATTATAATCATCCTAGCAGTAGAAAAGAAAAGTAAAGAAAAAACAGAGAATTAATAATCATTTATTAGGTTAGTGGTCTCAACTGAAAACACCACGACTTCGATTTACTCTTTATCAAGGGCTCGTTTGGAAGAAGAATAATTGCCCATTTAAGCATCAAGGTCTCCACATATGGAAGTTTGAGTGCATCACGTTATAGACTGAAGAGGTGATGGATGGAATATATGCAGGCGACGTTGTGTGCCTTTGCTCCACAAAAGCTACCATTAGGCTTGATAACAACTGATCCCTTACATGATTTTCAGACTTTCTTAAACATGCTCGTTGTGTGGGCCATATCAGCTGAGAATTATTCAAAGCATTCACTAATCAGACACTTATTAATAGTTGTGGGGGAACACTACACTCAACAGCTCTCAGTACTCTCCATGAATTATTGCAGTGTAAACCAGCAATTGCTTTCTATAAAAGTTTTATTGACCGAGACCCAAGGGGCGTCCTTCGGTTTTTATTTTCTTGTTCTGGGCAAAATGTTTGTCACATGGTTACTTTATCTATATATATAAAGGTCTTGGTTGAATGACTTTTCTGCATCAGATCAGATTTCTCTGTGAGCTAGAGCAGCAGGATGCGTTCATCAATTCCTAGGTTCAAGATAATCTAAAATGTACAAAAGCCGTTTTTCTTTCGCATGCGATTAATTACTGGAAACAACTCCAATTTCAAATCAGGATTTTCGGTGTCTTTTTGGTTCTGTATATCTAATCAAGACGAGGTTCGCTTTTGGTCTCTTTTAGAGACACCCATCCCAAGCTCTTCAATTGTCCTCAGAGCTGAGAAAACACCGGTTTTTCCTTGAGCCGGAACATAAGCCCTAATTAAATAGCGGGAATCTTGTAATATGGTGTTTTTCTTCTTACATTGATGTGCTGTATTGTCACCTTCGTTTGGCCGGTAGAAGACGATATTAGTCCGTTGCTAATGTCAAGAAAATTGACAATATAACAACCTCACATCTTTTGCTGTTTGCTTGCTAATAATAACAAGGCCATCAAAAGAAAAATAATGCAAGAACTTGAGACCGCAGCAGTACTGTCTCAAGTCTTTAACCTCATTACTTGAGTGATTAGCATCCACTGGTGTGGTGAAAATGATGGGGGTTGATCTTACTGGGATTGCTCTATCCTTCAAAACCCTGATGATGAAACGTCGAACTTTGATTGGAGAACCATATACAGCACCAAATTCCAAGATTTCTCAAGATCTCTTTGTCCCCCCTCCCCAGAATGTTCTTCCCTAAATAATATTATATTAACACAAACTAATCAGAGGGGAAATCACTGTTCCCATCCACTGTTGTAACAGTATTATTTTATCTTCATTTTTAAATATTCAATTTATTGAAGATTGTGGCTCCTAATTTATTTTTGTTTATTATTTATAAGTTATTTCATTTTTATAATTAAAGTTGCGAAATAATTTATTGTGGCTCCTAATTTATTTTTAATTATTTTTTTTAATATCATTCTTCAATATTAGATTAATAAAAAATTTAGCTTCATAGTTTATTTTAGTTCGTTTTTTATTGGACTGTCTCGATCTTATGATATAGGTTTGATAGGTTAATCCAGATTGATTTAAATTATTTTCTTGTTATTTTTTAAATTGATTTTATTTTTAATTTTATTATTTAATATTAGCTTGATTGAAAATTGAGCTTAAAAATATTTTATTTATTTATTTATTATAAGATTATTATGGTTTCATGACCCAAGTCATGGATTTTACATGTTAATCTAGGTTGACCCGAGTCGATTCAATATGTTGTCTCAATATTTAAAAAAATGATGTCATCTTGAATTTTTTTTAATCGATCTATTTTTTTTTCCTTAATTTAAGTTTTTTTTTAGATTCACCAAGTTGACCAAGTCATATCGGGTCAATTTTTTTAATGTTTTTAAAAAAATTCTTTTTAAAAACTCATTAGCAATGCCTATCTAAAATTTTTTAATGTTTTTTTTTTAAAAAAATAAGTCAGCTCGCCAAATAGCATGAGTAAATCATCTAGCAAAATTGATTTTATTATTTTATTAAATGCATAAATCATTGTATATTGTGAAATGCCCTGTGTTTATTGATTTCTTTTATTATTGTTTACATCACCCATGTAATTATTGTAGATTGAGAAATGCCCTGTGTTTATTATATTTGAATGAAGACGAGCAAGCCTTGTTTTCAAATTTAATCATTAATTTTTATTTTCTTGCAATAATCAAAGAAAACAATTGAGCATGATAAAAACCTTAATTTGTGGCTTCTCTTTTGGAACCTAGAGAAAATAAAAATGTTTTGCCTAACCCTAGCATGGATGATTCATTATTATCTCCATCATTATTATTATTATAAATGGATAGATAAAAAAATATATTATAATTCAAAAAATTCTCTTATTTTCCTTGTTATTCCATCAACCCAAATTTTCTTTTTTTCTTAATATGATATAGATGGAAACACAATAACACAATAAGATAGCAAGCAAGAAAATCAAAATTAATGTTAAAAAGAGTTTTCACACAAGAACTCTAATGCATACTTCATTGCTAAATAATTATCTATATTATGGTTTGTCTCTTTAAGAAATTTTATAATTTTTTAAATAGGTCAAAAACCAACTTTTACAAGGTAAGAAATCCAAATGATAAATAAAAAAAGAAAACTTAACATAAAATTTAAAATTAAGGTGAGAGTCCAAAATTAAAAAGAAAAAAATAAAATTAACTCAAATAGCATCTTCAAGGCCTAATCTAATAGCCTTTCATAACTTGTCCAATTATAATGAGTTAGACCACTAATAGAATTGGACCTATAAAATTATCTAGCAAAATTTAAGCTCAATTCAATTATCAAATCTAAAGTTATGTTTTTTTTTTAATATCAAATTGTTGGTCTAGCATGAACAAACATTTTTTAAGACTTAACTCTATCTTATTGATTCATAAATGAGTCTCCTAAGCTTTCTACATGATCTGTTATTAATGGATCTATATCTGACTATTCAGAACCATTAAACTCTTATGACCTGTGTACATTAGGCTTTCCAAGTTGGAGAGCCCTTTCTCTCGAGTTCTAGTTATCCATCAAGTACGAAGATAAATGTTGCACATTAAAAACATTAGAAGCCTTTAAATGACTTGAAAGATAGAGTTTAAAGATATTTTCATTAATCTTCTACAACACCTTACAATGGCTTATCTTTCATCCTTTTAGTTTGTTATACTCTCCCACAGGAAATCTATCACGAATAAGTATTTTCCAAACAAAGCAACCTACCTCAAAGATGACTTTTTATGATGAGTTACAATTTGGGCTTTATATTTGGCATTACTATCCAAATAGCTTGCTTAACCTATTCGTGTACCCCCATGAAGAATGTTCAATCGTCCAATACAAAGTATATATATTAACTCAAACAAATCAAAATGATTCCATCCATAGATAATCTTGAATGGGCTCAACTGGGTAATTTGATTTCTAGATTTGTTATATATGAACTCCACTTATGATATTTGGCTTTATATTTGGCATTACTATCCAAAATAGCTTGCTTAACCTATTCGTGTACCCCCATGTAGAATGTTCAATCGTCCAATACAAAGTATATATATTAACTCAAACAAATCAAAATGATTCCATCCATAGATAATCTTGAATGGGCTCAACTGGGTAATTTGATTTCTAGATTTGTTATATATGAACTCCACTTATGATATTTGGCTTTATATTTGGCATTACTATCCAAAATAGCTTGCTTAACCTATTCGTGTACCCCCATGTAGAATGTTCAATCGTCCAATACAAAGTATATATATTAACTCAAACAAATCAAAATGATTCCATCCATAGATAATCTTGAATGGGCTCAACTGGGTAATTTGATTTCTAGATTTGTTATATATGAACTCCACTTATGATAAAGTCAAATCTCATTACTTAGTTTTGTCTTCTTCTAAACTCTATAATAGATTTCTGAGGCTATAATTTATCGTTTCTCTCTATCCATCTATCTAAGGGTGATAACATTCATAAAAATTAAATAAGTGTCAAGTTTCCCAACAAATCCTTTCTGAAGTTGCATATAAACTTTGTATCTCAATCCAAAATAAAAGATATAAGGACTCTTTGCAAGTGAACCACCTCTTTAAAGTAAAGGTGGGCTATACAAAAAACATTCATGGTTTTATAATATGCAATAAAGTGGTCTATATTAGAAAATATACCCACAATTATGAAGATCAAACCCATAACCTATTGGATAAAAGAAAAACCCAATATAAAATCCACATTGACATCCAACCAAGGGATATTTGGAATAGATAATGGTGTATACAAACCAGAATTATTTAAGTCACCTTTGGACCACTGATAAATTATTCATCTCTTTATAAAGCTTGATACTTGACTTGATAATTTAGGCCAATAATAATTTGATAACACTAGGGCCAAGGTCTTATCATGTACAAAATGACCCTTATAATGCAACTCATGGATGATATGTTCTTGTAAAAAATAATCTAAGATACACAACTACATATCACAAAACAAGTAACCATTCACATATATAAAATCACCCATTTACATCATATATCAACTTAGCATAAATATGCCTAAAAAACAGGTTCTAGGTATAACTCTTAGAAGGTATCAAATTTTGCTCTTGTATATGCATAGTGCAAAGCATGACAATCTATCTACTAAGTGCAACAACAACCTTGTTGAGACTACCAAATTGGTGTTTTAGAAAGAAAAATAAAAGATAAACTCTTATAGAAAAGACACCGACTTAATATGTTGATGACTCAACTTCTATTGCCCATTGATATATTTTAGAGCCTCATGATTAATGATGAGTATGAAATCCTTTTGCACTAAGTAATGCTTTTAATATTTCATGCCTGAACAACAACATAAAATTTCAAGTCATACATAAAGTAATTCTTCTTTGAGCTGAATAGCTTATCATTGAAAAATGTTATGAACCTCTCATCCTTTCTAAAAACACCTTCAATGCTTAGTCTTAATACATCACGATTCATCTTAAATAACTTATCAAAATCAAGAGTGTTAGTACAAGAGCTTCAATTTTTTCTACTTTACTAACTAAAAGTTGGCTTCTGCCTTTTCTATTTACTATAAAGTATGCCCTTTTAAAATCTTATTAATAAGCATAATTAGAGCATTAAAGTTAAAGATGAATCATCTATAGAATGATGTAAGTCCATAAAAACTCTAGACATCAAGGATAATTTCTAGAGTAGGCCACTCCACAATCCCTGTCATTTTAGACCACTTAGATACCCTCAACAAAAACAACAAAACCCATAAAATAATGGTGTTGGTGAAGAACTTACATTTCTCAAGATTGACATATAATTGCTTTCATTTTAAAATGTTAAACTACAAGTGCTCTTTATTTATATTTCCAAAGATGCACTATAAATTAAGATAACATCAAAATAAACTACTACAAACATGTCTATAAACGATCCCAATACTTTATGTATTAATCTTATGAAAGTGCTAAAAGGATTAGACAGTCCAAATAACATCACTAATCACTCATACAACCTATATTGTATCTTGAAGGCTATCTTTCACTCATCCCTTAACTTGACTCTAATATGATGATAGTCGTTTTCAAGGTCAAATTTTAAAAACACCATAATTATAACTAGTTAATCCACGATATCATCTAGTCATTATATAAGGTACTTGTACTTCTTAATGATTTGATTGATAATTATGTTATCCAGACACATTCACCAACCATCCTTCCATAAAGCCAAAAGAGTTGGAACTTCATAAAAGCTCATGCTCTTTTGTATATACCAATTCTTAGCAACTCTACCACCCAACACTGTAATTGTTCAAACTTATTAGGGGTTGATCTCATATATGGCTTATTTAATAAACTGAAACATAAGACTAGGTCAATTTGATGTAGGATGTCTTTCACAAGAGTAACCTTCAAGGCAACTTTTATGGTATCATATCCTTAAATTTTATTAAAACTCCTTGAACTTCTATAGGACTGTCAATCTCCTCCTGCATAACACCACTATCAAGCATTAATGTATAAACCATCATTTCATTCTTCATCTCTTTTATAAACTATGATAAAGATAATGATATACACTTATTCAAATCAGTTTTAGTAACTACCCTTTATTTATAGATATTAACAGTATACGCTTCCTTTTTATATTAAAGGTGTACATGATATGAAATCCACTATGCACAACACCTCTATTATACTATCAATGTCTGTCTAAACAATATATGACAGATATCCATAGTTATTACTTATGCCAAATACTACCATAATATTTCTTTCCTATGAAAAATAACATAAGATATCATTTATCCATGATTATCTCATAATTTTTATTCAATCAAGTTAACTTGTGGGGCTGATTTTCACTACTTCTTTAAGCACTATATCTTTATAGCTTCCACTTTCAATTATTAGATTGCATACATAGTTTTTAATAGTATATTTTGAATGGAAGATGATAGTGTGTCGCTAATCTTCACCCAGGTCACTCTTAAGAATTAACATATTTTTCTGAATAACTAAGGTTGCACCGCCATCTCCAAGCGAAATCTTCTCATTACTATCATAATCATCATATACAAGATCAACCATTATTGTCAAAATCATGAGTTGACTTATAAAATTGTATGATTTTACTGGTCAACATGTATCTAACATGTAAAATTAGACTAAAAAATTAAAAACCTGTAAAATCAGACTTCACTCGTGCAAAATTGATAAACTTAGTTTGAATTTGACTTTAAAATATTTGCTGACTAGTTTTGTAAGATCGGACATATCTCTTAAACCGTACATTGGATCGAGTTAAAATTTTACAGAATAATACTAGAGATATGAAACTATATTTTGGTAAATTTTCAGGTCAAATAAAGTCTAGAAACATATTATTTTATAGGGCTAAAGTTACTAGATAAATCTTGTCAAATTTGTTTAACTAGACCTTCGTGTACTGTTAAAAACATATCTAGAGCTACAGGAAAATTTTTATTGCGATTAAAGTTGTTCTAGAAACTAAACATCTCAATCTTTCAAACCATATATGATAGGTGTTGGTAATTCATTTAGAAGAGAGTGAATAACATGTTTGAAATTAAGATTTAAATTTACCAAGAATGTGCGAACATTGGAGATTCAGACTACATGGAGAAATTTTAACATGAAAACTTTGTCTTTATTATTTTATTTTATTTATTTATTTAATGCTGAGTAATTATTTTTAATTTGGGTTTATTCTGACACATTAGATATTTTTTAAGGGTTTATTTCATTATCAAACTTATATTAGTTAATTACTAGTGTAGGCTCATTAGATTGCACACCAAAATGGGTCTATTAGAACTTGTTATGATGGGAACAACCAAGTTGTCACCAGGTTATTGTGTACTTCCTACCATTCAGCAATCCTTCTATATTAGAAAGTTTTGTTATGAGATATTTTATTTCTCTGTCATTAATTTCCTAATTCATATTATCTATCTCTCTCATTTTATTTAGATCACTCATTAATTATAATATTATTGACTCTCTTTATCAGATTTTAATGTAATTTAATTTCTTAGTTGGAATTATCAATATATAATTAGTTAAAAAAATTTACTTATGATTTTATGATCAGATTTAATCTTATATTTTCATGTCATGTTAAAAAAAAATATTTTTGACAACTTTGAGAACAACCATTTTTTTAGGCTCTTTTATCAACAAATCATTGCCTAGATGACACTTTATCTTATGATATTTATTAATCAATGCCCTTTGTCATGATATATATTACACTAAGTTTTAAATACAAAACTAGAGCCAGAATTAGAACTTTGACCTGTCATTTGTTGAGCTAACTAAAAGGTTGGTTTGTGTTAAGGAGTGGTCATTCTCAAATTATTATTACATCTTTTTTCTAGTATTTTAGTCAACCTAAAATATTTTACTAGATGTCCTGGAAGCCTGCTGCTTCTCTATTATCAAGGCCCTCTAATAGGATTCCAAAAACATCTATAAATATTTAAAATATTGCCCAACCTATATAAACTATCGTACACTACTAAGGTATTTGGCCATCAACTACTCTTCCATATTAGACAATCATTCCATGCCACTATCTAATAAAATTAGTCAGTGTAATCATCAATAGACCTACCCCTTTGTATTAATTTACCTCTTTAACTACTTTCACCAAGTAAAAGCTCAATCTTCAATCTATTATCGATTAGTTTGACTATCATTTATTTTAAGACTTTTTTATATTAAAAAAATATTCAACTAATCGATGAGCTTTTATGCTTACAGGGTTCCTATGAAGTTAGGGAACTTTACTTGAAAACTAAATCTCCATGATACTCTTCCTAACCAGGAGCATGTCTCCTATGTTCTTACCACTAGAAAATGATTCTTAATGCTTGTTAAGGTTATGTGGCCACTTGTATCATATATATCTTGGGTTCTCACCTATTTTAACTATCAGATCAACTCTACAACCCACCACTATATTTTTTCTATCACCAACTCTTGAACATCTTTTCCCTAAGAGGAACCTCATCATCCTCTTTTTCTTGAGCACACTTTTATGTTGTGATTTATTGTAGACATGGATGTTTAGCAACACCTGACAAGAAAATAACCATTGGGGATTGTTGGGCTATGACACTAATGACACGGGTAAAAATACAATAAGCAAGAGAAAAAGAATTGGTGTTAAAAAATATTTTTGTAAAAGAACCCTACTTTATATTTTAGTTTTTAATATCTATCTATATTTTAGTCTGCCTATCTAAGAGGATTTATAACTACTTAAAGAGGTTAGAAATTGGTTCTTAAAAGTTATAAGAATCAGAATCCTATATAGAAAAAAAAAAACAATATAAAATCTAGAATTAAGCTAAAAATATGAAAAGAAAAAGAAAAAGAAAACAAATTACTCAAATAACATCTTTTAGGCCTAATTTGATGGTCTTCCAAAGTTAGAACGTTATAGTAAGTTGATTCTCCTATAAAACTGAGTGCGTGTAGTTACAATTGAAAAATTTTAAGCTTGATATAATGATCAGATCTAAATTTATAGTCTTTTATGTCAAATCATTGGTATGGAATAACCATGCCTCTTTTTGCATGATTAAGTATTTTAGGCTTTTGTATGAACTACTAGTTGTAAAATTACAACTAACTATACAAAATTGCATGACTCTTCTGACCCACCTATATCATAATATTTATTAACACTGATATCATAATGATAATACACCATAACAATATAAGAACGAATATAAAGTTATGCAGTCATGCAATGTAGGCTTGGCCCAATCTTTATATTGGACAACAAATTTTTCAATTAGGCTTAATGGGCTTTAACCTAGCCCCAAGATAAATCAAGCTTAACAGGCTTTGGCCTAACCCCTATACTAGATAACAAATTATTTGTTTAGCCTTGGTGAGCCTAAGCCTAATCCCTAGACCAACAGTAAGTTGTCCAATTAGATATGGTGTCTTGGTTGTACCACAACCTAAATTTTAATATATTAGAAGCTTATTAATCCTAAAATAATTGACAACACGTAAAAATAAAATCACTTGTATGTTGTTATGATCTTTATTTTCTATAAGGAATCAATATGGAACCACTCAATTATCTGTTTTAGAAGTCATCATAACCTATAAAATTTGCACATGGTATCTCTATAAAGATTACCTTATTGGTTAGCATCTAATAATATTTGTCTGATTATCCCTCATTACCCTTACAATTAATTTATTTTATTAGATAAGCTACATGGTCTACTTCTTCTTTTCATTGGCTAAAAAATGGTCTCTAATGACAACACAACTTCTTGTCATGATTTTTTCTAAAGGAATGTAGGTCTAATAACCTATTTCTTGTTAGGTGAACCACGTGATCTCAATGACTACTAGTATATAAATACCCTAGAATCACCAACATAAAGGATTCAAATCAACACTTACACAACTTTTCCTTTAAATTTACTCAACTGTGTTTATCCTTTTTAGTTTACCTCTCTTCTTTTTATTTTACTAATTTAGGTATTAGAAAGTCCCCTAACTCTATAGAGACTAGTTTTGTAAAAAAAATACATAACAATTAAGCCTTGAAACCTTATCCCACAAGTAGTTGTAGAAAGCCTAAATTTAAATTGAAATTTTTTTTAACTTTATTAATAAAGTCATTTGTGGGAACTAAACAATAGTTAGTTCATCCTTAAAAGTTCTTTCCAATGATAATGACTTAGAAATATCATAATATAGAAGAGTAACTGACCTCCCCACCACTAATATATCATATCCTTCTAATCTTTAACAAATCATCCATAAAATAAAAAGTGCTAAGGAAAGTTGTTCTAGCTATATAAGAACACTTTTAAGCATTTCCACTCTTTCAATGAGTGACACAAAAACTAGCTCTATTATATGCACCACTAAGTGCTTCTAGACAACTCTAATTTTTTGAAGGACCGTAACAGAAAATAATACCAAGAATTGTTATACTCCAATGCCACTCGAACCATAAAGAACATTCTTAAACTATGCATTCTAGGTTTGAACTCCAAATATCTAAAAATAGAGCCTTATAAAGTTCTAGCCGTATAAGTAGTTATTGTCATCAATCTCTCTTTAAACCTCACTTGCATACTCCTAAAAACAATACCTTGATACAAGATGAGATCTGTAACAATACAAGCTTTTGAAAATAAATATTACCACCACTATGTGAGAGAATCTCCACTTTGCCATCAGGTATTGCACACCTATCTTTTCAAATATTGTATATCCATGAAAGTAAACTTAGACAACTAGATGGACTTACAAGCCTAATAAAACACATACAAAATATATGAAATAGATTGGAGCTTGTAACATAAAATAGCAATGTTATGTGTAAAATTCTTCTAATTATATTTCATAGTTTTGCTAGAGCATAGTACCATACCCAATAGTTAGGCTCCATCTTTGACTTTTATGATTTATATGTAAAATCATCTTTCAGCTAAAAAGAACACAATTGAGCCTTTTGTCATCGTACAAAAAAAAAAAAAACAAAGAGCACTAGAGCATATCCTTGAAGGTTTAATAGGCAAATGCTCAATGTAGAAGGCTTGCTTAAACCTATTGCCACCGAGACCCTGATTAGTGGGGTTTACAATTATATCTTATAGGAATAACTACACACTCTCCTTAATTAAACTCTCCTAAAAGTTAAAGAGATAAAGAAAAACTATATTTGTGTGGAGAAAGCAAGCGTGACTAAGTTAGAATACCCCTAGTTACAACAATATATAAAAACAATCTCTCAAGTGTCATCATTCACTTAATAACCCTAAGGCATCTAAAAAGAACATGAGAAGGTCCATTCATAATTTTCTAATTTTTTTCCAAAATGATGACCACATCTCTAAACATCATACACATGGAAGTATTGGTTTCTATTAAGAAATGATATTTTATGGAGTACTCCTTTCCAATGAAAGGAGATGCAAATAAACACAATTCTACCTTTTTTAAAATAAGTAGAGGTTACGACATTGAGGATTATTATAATCTTAAACAAGAGATAGAAAGGCTAATTACTATAGTTATCTCTAACAATTTATTAAGAAAGAGACATAACCTGAATAAAGAAGAAAAGAAATTATTTAGAAACTATACTCAAAATCAACATGATCCTAAGAAAAATGTATGCAGATGATGGCTTTAATCATGCTAAGAAAACCAATGCAAATTAGGATTTGGTTGCCTTGTGATTCCCAACTCTATGACATAATCCCATTATCTTTAACCACGAAGATGATGAGGGAATAATGTTTTCCTATGATAATACTATTGTAATCATTGCTATCATCTCCAACAACAAAGTATATTAGGTGTTCGTAGATGATGGTAGTGTTGTCAACCTCATATTTAAAGAATCAATAAAACATCTAGGTATACACTCCTCTAAACTAACTCTGGTAAGAGCTCTTATCATAGGGATAAAAGGTAGTGATGTGCCAGTAAACAGTGTTATTAACCATTAATAACCATTGGCAATCACCCTCAATCTTATACACTCTAATAGGCCTTCACCGTGATTAAGATGGAAAGCCTTTTTTTCTATTAGATATATAAGATAAATAACACCAAATACTTAGACATAAAGTTCCATACCGATAAGAAGTAGAGATAGTGAAAGGAAATTATATGATATCCTAAGAATGAAACTTCACTTGCTTTAAGAGCAGGAAGTTGCTACAAATTAACTAAGAAGCTATAAAGGATTTCAAAGAAATGATTCTTCATGAGCAAGGATCACCCTACTAGTACAATGAAGTACATCTTTGATCTCAAACAAAAGAAAGTCTTTACAAATCTCCCTAACATTTAAAAGGAAGACTATTTCTCTAAAATACCAATTTTTCTAACATCTTTATTACCTAAAATGTATTTTAAACTTTTGCTTCAAGGAAATGGTGTTTGACTTCTTGATTAATCTCCATTACATTATACATCACCCATTTTTATAGCAATTTCTCAATTAATTAAGAATTTGTTTATCTCTAAACAAAACTTTATGAGTCTATATACTAATCTCCTTGAACATTATTCATCATGGTTGTTTCTCAATCTCTATTTTTCTATAAAACATTTTTACAAAATGTTTATTGTTCTCTCTTTAAGTTCAAAATAACACCTAACCTCGAAGATATAAGAGACAACCTAAAAAGCATGGCACTTACCATGACGCAACTTTCACCAACACAAAGTCGTTACTTACCTCACATAGAAATGGTCTTCTCCACCAAAGTTACCTTACCTCTTCTTCTCCTGCAAGCATTGGTCACGAGAAAGTCATTCTCTACACGCAAGTTGCATGCATGGAAAAAGAAGACACGCAAACAAAATATAAAAGTTTACGACCACTTGGTAAGTTTTTTAAACATATAAATATTCAAAAGATTTAACGACAATGACAACACATCAAAATAAAAATACAATTGGATAACAAGTTGTTTGATTAGAAAGGGTAGGCTTAGGCTAGCCCCTAGACCGAACAACAAGTTATCCAGTCAAGCTTAGTAGGCTTGGGGTCTAGCCATCAGACTAGACATCAAGTTATCCGGTCAAGCTTGCTATCTTAATTGGGCCACAACCCGAATCCTAATAGATCAAAAACTCATAGATCATAGAAGAATCGATGGCATGTAAAATGATGTTTATGTTTATGTTGTTATGACCTCTATTTTCTATGAGGAATCAATATGTTGTTATCTAATTATCCGTTTTAAAATTCCTCAAAGCTTATAAATTTTTCATAAAAAATCTCCTATAAAAATCACCTTATTGGTTAGCATCTCAATTAGAAAAATATTCATTTGATTGCCTCTAATTACCTATTTACTTAATTCATTTTATTGGATGAGCAATATGGATTGTTGTTCTTTTCATTGGCAAAAAAATGATCTTCAATGATAACATAACTTCTCATCATGATTTTTGTTATGAGAATGCAGGACTAATACCATGCTTCTTTGCACTTCTCTTCAGGACTAACATGATGGATCTAGATCAATACTTATACAGTTTTTTCTCTAAATTTACTCTTCTACTTTTAACCCTTTTTAGTTAACCTTTCTTGTCTTCGTTTTATTAATTAAGTATTAAAGAGTTGTTTCATAGGAGAAAACAGAATAAATAAGTCCAGATACCTCAGCCATAAGCATCTATGAAAAACCCAAATTCAAATTGAAGTTTTTTGCTTACTGATGTGTTAATCAGGGTGTAAAAATAAAGGGACAAAGGTAATAAGGTAGGGACAGCCAACTGATTTTGCTATGAGTCGTCTGAGTATAATCCTGTCCAATAATATGGTGCAGCTACAAATTAATTATATTATTACATAAATAATACTGCTATAACTTAAATCCTATAATTTGCAGCAATACAACGGATGTGACAAAACACACACACCGAAAAAAAACAATTAAAAATTAGAAAACAATTTAAAAAATGATTTTGAGTCAATTTCAAACCACATTCACAGCTCAGAAAGTTAAAAGCTGCATAAACTGTATATAACAAGTGTGAGGGGTGAAGCCGGTTCGCTGCCTATTGGAGCTTACAATCTCTCCTTTTCTCTAATGTGATTAGACAATGATTAGCTAGAGCTATGCTTTTTATCACTGTTGTTCTTTCCCGAGTACTGTCTACTTGATCAAAAAAAGGCTTCCATTTTCTTGGGTTAGGCTACAGTGTTCTCCTTTCCGTCTTCATCCTCTTGAAAAAGCTTGGAGATTTGGCAAACCCAGTGAAACTGGAGGAGGGGCACCCCTTCTCCTTAAGCTAATCATCCGCTCTGTCTCTTTCTTGCTCTCAGCTATGAAGCGCTTCAATTCCTCAGATTCCTTGGCAGCTTTCATCTCTATTACTTCTTCAAAAGGTAAACAAAACTCCACGCTAAGTCAATAAACCTGTTTTATTCAAAATGTTTGAGTTTTTTTAAAATGATTTTTGCTTTCTGGGTTACCAAACAATATCTTGATTTTGCATAACTTTTAATTCTTTTCTTACATCTACTCTTAATAACCTCGTTAACCCAGAAGATAGGACTCAAAACACCAACCAAGGTTACAGTAGAGATTTTCAGGCAATGCTGGACAGTCTTGAAGAAGAAGACTACATTGAGGAAGCCAACCTTGGAAGTGAGAAGAAACGAAGGTTAACCTTGCATCAAGTTAAGGCCTTGGAGAAGAATTTTGAGGTCGATAACAAGCTTGTGCCAGAGAGAAAGCTGAAATTAGCTGAAGAATTGTGCCTGCAACCACGACAAGTGGCTATTTGGTTCCAAAACCGTCGAGCCCGTTGGAAGACTAAGCAATTGGAAAGAGATTATGGCACCCTTAAGGCAAACTATGAAGCTCTAAATCTTGATTACAGCAATCTTGAACAGAAGAATGAAGCCTTAGCACAAAAGGTACTATTGCCTCTACATTTGTTAATAGGCTGAGTTGATTAGAATTTTTTATTTTTTTTGGATAATTTATTTCTTAGTTATGCTGTCTGTTACCTGAAATTTAGGTAAAAGAATTGAAAGCAAAGTTGAGAGAAGAAATAGTTGATAGCAGTCACTCTGTAAAAGAAGAGTACCATGTTTCAGAGTCAGACAACAATGCCTCAGTGCAGAGTCAGAACCATGATTTCAGTGAAAACAAGAATTCGAATGCAGTCACCAAAGACCACAGCAATGTTTCCTCTTCAAATGAATTGATGAATTGCTTTAATTTAACTGATTCGAGAGCTATTTTGGGGAATAGGTATCAAGTATATCAACCCCATCTTATGAAACTAGAAGAGCAGAGTTTGTTTAGCGCTGAGGAATCATGCAATTTCTTTTCAGTTGATCAAGCTCCCACACTTCATTGCTATTTTCCTGAACAATAAAGCTGGTGTAATTCTAAAAAGTTCCAGCCTTGGAAAGAAATAAGTTGCTTTTGGAGATTATTGTTTTTAGGACTTCATATTTATGCTGTTCCATTGCAACAAAACATCTTCAACCAGGGCGGGAACCGTGGTTTTACCATTTACTTCAGTGTAAGAAATCATACTACCTGTATATGGTACTATCCAGCAACCGATGCTATTTAAGTTGCCAGGTCTATACTATCTGTCAGAAATCTGCCGTGCAATTTGTATAGCTAAACTTTCATCTTCTACAAAATTTATGTCTTTGATGTATATGATTTAAGAATCGAAGGCCCTCTTGCTACCAAACAACAAAGCTGTCCATCTTTAGGATCTTGAATGTTTTCAAGCTGCTATTGTGGCTAAAGACTTGTGTTTCATAATGCACAAAAGTTTGAAGAGATCCGAAAAACGTTTAGGTCCATGTATTCTGTGGGTTTTCTTCCTTCTGGGTGGGAGTTCCGAGCGAGGACTTATCAAACCGTGTGGTTGGTACAAAGTAGGTCCAGACCCGTAGATTAGCTAAGTACTATTCAATATTCAACGGCAAGATTGTGTCAAGAGCTCTTCTAGTGGTACCAATCTCTGAAGCCTAAAGACATATAGCTCACCCGCAGAAACTTGTAGACTGCTCCCATGCACGTTCTTGGAAGGAGGTTGTCAGTAACCAAGAAATGGGAAGCCATACGCAGCTCATTTAGGTAACCAACCTCTCATCAACTAACCAAAACTATTTTCATATTGCCCATACAAGAATTTGTGATCTTCTGGATGACCCGATTAGTCCTTCACTCCATGAACTAGAGACTATTAAAGTCGCCTCTGATTTCTGATCAGTTGACTAGCATTCTTTTCTTGTGAAAGAACAACGCTAACCTAGCAAAGTAGATGTTTTTTCCTTGACATTGATGCTTAAACTATGAACATATAGTATGGTAAATTAATTAAGAGGGTGTTTGGGAGTGTGGTAGCGGTTGCTTTTCAAATAGCTTTTCGTGCCGAAAAGCATGCCAATAATATTTTTTTATTTTTTAAAAATTATTTTTGACATCAGCACATCAAAACGATTCAAAAAGTATAAACCGTACTTAATTTTAACAAAAAATAAAAATAAAAAATTTTTAAATTTTTTTAAAAAGCCGGTTTGGCCGCAATGCCAAACAGGCTATAAGAACAGGTCTTGGTAAGCAATCAGCCTTCGCTCTTTTGGAGAGTTTAGTAGCCTATTATTAGTCTTGAACAAGTGGAGATGGAGAGGCCAGGAGTCCCTTTCCACTTTTCTTTGAAGTTTTGAGTGGGAAAGGGACAGACAAAAAAAAGCTGCTGCGACTCTTAGCTCCTCCAAGTCACTTTCATGTCAGAAACAGGGGCCCATAACGTCACCCATGTTTGACTGTTAATGCCCTAAGGGAATCTAGCTAGCTAGATTGCATGACGTTTGTGTGACAATCCCGAGAAAATACACCACCTTCTGCACCTCCATTCTCCAGGATTTCTTTTTAAAAATAAAAAATAAAAATAGCATAACAGAAACAAAATTTGACAGCACAGCCTAGCGTAAATATTAATTATAAAAATAGATTAGTTTTTGCAGAGACATACATGTATCACACACACATGCGTCACATGCACATTTTAAATTTAAAGATCGTACATTATCATATGCATAATTTTAAAATTTAAGCTTATTTTTTTAATGAGGTTATTTGCTTGCTATGATTAGACATATATTATCAAGTTGCGCATGTGAAACATGTACAACTTTTAAATTCAACCCCTAAATTTAAAATGCGTGGCTCAATGGATTGTGTTATTTTTTATAAATAAATTTTTAGTTGTTTTATTTTGATAAAAAATATTTTTTTTTCTATACTAATTTTTGCTATATAAAAAAACTACATTCTTTACACAGCTGGACTGAGGTGCATCACTCAAGAACCTTGAGCTCTTTTTTTCTTGTAATATCGGTGCTTTTCATTTGGTTTTTTAAATAAAACTATTATTATTTATAATTTAACATTTTATAAACTATCATATTTTTAAAAATAATTAAGTAAATAATAGAACCAGAGAGGTTATGGTACTAAATTCATTCAACAGAATTTCTACAAGTTGTGCTTTTGAGAATAACACAACTATCTAAAAAGAATTATGAAAATTCCACTGCTTCAATAATAGTACAACTTCTCTATTTGTACTTTTTTTCTAGTTATTTTTTAGAATGCTCTAATTTATCAAATTTTTTTAACAATTATGTTAATTAAAAAAAAAAACTCTTTCATTAAACCAAATTAACATATAGATTTTTAATGATGTAAACCCGAAATTAAAAATCCTAAAATTCATATTAAAATATTGATTACAACATATAAAAGTTGAAATATATTCAATCTTGATTGTGAATTATAAAAATCTTACCATGCGAGTTTGCATAACTTAATATTATATGTTAATGGGTTCAAATGTTAGGCCAAAACATTTGAAATTAGCTCCAAACTAATAGAAATGATTGGATTATGAATTTCTTTATCCTTAAAATTAAAATATTAATTTAAAAATAAAAGTCTAGAATTATTATTCATGTGGTTAGTGGATGGTTAGTGGATGGTTAAGAAAAACATTTATCTTATATTTTGTATAAAATCCTCACTGTTGATTTTAAATCAAACTATTCAGATTAATAAACATTATACATTATGTTCTTGTGAACATGA
>JAAWWB010001362.1:0-25031 GCA_018804465.1 Populus tomentosa
TTCTCTTGCTAATTTCGGTGTGCCAGTCAATCTACTTCATGGGAGTCTGCCCCCTGATTTGGGCATAACTCTTCCAAATCTTGAAGTCCTTCTACTTCACACCAACCTTTTCAGTGGTGTAATCCCAGTGACACTCTCTAATGCCTCAAGTCTCTCTAATATTCAAATTTCAACCAACTTCTTCACTGGGTTAGTACCTACCTTACTAGGAAGCTTGCCTAATTTGAGGTTCCTGTCAGTTTACTACAATGTTCTTGGAAATGGTGAGGACGATAACCTAAATTTTCTCTACCCCCTTGCAAACAACAGCATTTTGGAAATTTTGCTTATACATAATAACAATTTTGGAGGGGTACTGCCTGGAATACTTGGCAACTTCTCCACAAAGCTGCAATCCATGATATTCGGAGGAAATCAAATACGTGGAACCATTCCAAATGGGATTGGAAATCTCAGAAGCCTGGTTGCGTTGAGCTTCGAAGCAAATCAATTGACAGGCATTATACCAAGTTCTATCGGTAAGCTACAAAACGTCGGTTATTTGTATCTTAATACAAATAACATCTCAGGAAGTATCCCATCTTCTATAGGAAATATGACTTCTTGCATTGATGTTGATTTATCACTCAACAATTTACAAGGAAGCATCCCATCGAGTTTTGGAAATTGCCAGAACTTGTTGGCTCTGGCTCTCTCTAATAATAATTTGAGCGGTCCTATACCCAAAGAAATCACAAGTATTACATCCTTGTCATTGTATTTAAACCTGTCAGAAAATCAGCTGACAGGTTCTCTTCCCTTTGAAATTGGTAAGCTAGAGAATCTTGGTAAGCTAGATGTTTCTAAAAACAGGTTATCAGGAGAGATTCCCCGTGGTCTTGGCAGCTGCACAAGTTTGGAGTTTTTGGATTTGGGGGAGAATGTTTTCGAAGGGTTCATTCCCAAGTCTTTGAGTTCTTTGAGAGCACTTTACGCTCTTGATTTCTCTCATAACAACTTGAGTGGCCCAATTCCAGAGTTCCTGGGAGACTTTAAGTTGTTAAAGAGTCTGAATCTGTCATTTAATGACCTTGAAGGTGAGGTGCCCATGCAAGGTGCCTTTGGCAATACTAGTGTGGTTTCCATTACAGGAAACAAGAAGCTTTGTGGAGGTATACCTCTGTTGAATCTGCCTAGATGCACAACCAATGAGTCTGGAAAGATGAAATCTTCAACCAAGAAGATACTGATCATTGCAATGTCTGGTGGATTTCTCGGAGCAATCTTGTTGACTTCCGTGCTTTGCTATTGCTTCAGAAAAACAAAAGGTAATCCTGCTTCTACATCTTCTTGGGGGAAATCATTTAGGAGAGTGGCTTACCAAGATCTTCTCCGAGCAACGAATGAATTCTCTACGGCCAATTTAATTGGTGTTGGTAGTTTTGGCTCTGTCTATAAAGGAATCCTTCCTCCGGATGGAATGGCTGTTGCGGTGAAGGTACTTAACCTTCAACGAAGAGGAGCTTCCAAGAGTTTTTTGGCAGAATGCACAGCCTTGATCAACATCAGGCATCGAAATCTTGTTAGAATAATAACTGCATGCTCTAGCATTGATTTTCAAGGTAATGATTTTAAGGCTGTAGTTTATGAGCTCATGGTCAATGCAAGTCTAGAAGAATGGTTGCATTCGACTCATCATCAGCCAAACAACGCACATGAGCCGAGAAGCTTGAATCTCACTCAGAGGTTAGACATTTCAATTGATGTGGCTAATGCGCTCGACTATTTGCACCATCACTGCCACACGCCTATCGTTCATTGTGATTTGAAGCCGAGCAATGTTCTGTTAGATGGTGACATGACTGCTAGTGTTGGAGACTTCGGATTAGCAAGGCTTCAACCACAAGTTTCCGGTCAATTATCTTCTGATCAGACCAGCTCTGTTGGTTTAAAAGGCACCATTGGCTACGCAGCACCAGGTAAGACGACAAGAGTTTCATTGCTTTTGACTGTTTCAATTTTTTAGTTTCTCATCCGGTTCTAAGCCAGTTAAATTCTCTGAAAGCTTTAAAACAAACAAAGCTAAGTTTCCATTTGGTCAAACATCAACACGATCACAATTTAGCTTTATTTTCTTTGTTTTCAAAGGAAACATCAACCCTTTTGAAAGTATTTGCGCATTTTATCTCCTTACATATCATACATTAAGAAATGAAGCTATTAAATTTTTATAAAGTGAATTTCTTGAATTGCAGAGTATGGTATTGGAAGCGATGTGTCTCCTCATGGGGATGTGTACAGCTTTGGCATCTTGTTGTTGGAGATGTTTACAGGCAAAAGACCTACAGACGACATGTTTCAAGACGGACTGAACCTTCACAATCACGTTGAAATAGCACTGCCTGGACGTGTTACAGAAGTTGTGGATCCAACCCTTCTCAGAGAATACGAGGAAAGAAGTAGAGCTCAATCCTCCTCCTCTCATAGAAATAGGATGAACCATATTGAGAGCGGCAAAATCCTGGAATGTCTGGTTTCAATTCTGAAGGTAGGAATTTCTTGTTCTGCCGAGTTGCCGCCAGAGAGGATGGATATGAGCAATGTTGTGTCTGAGTTGCAGCGGATTAGGGACTCTCTTTCTCGAAGCATGATGCGTGGGCAGCATGAAATTGTTTCGGTACGGCCACAAGGTAAAGCTCCATAATGAGAATACAAACACAACTCCTGAACGAACCAATTAAGATTATTAATGATTCCTAACACTGTCGTCTCATTCTGTAGATCGGTAAATGAGAACCTCATCTGTTCAAGGTGTCAGAAATTATCTTAATATTCATGGAAGGGATGGTGTTGTTGCCGGGAATGCAAAGGTCAGATGTCTCTTCATTGCTTACGTCAGAGAAACTTGATGGCACAATTATGTGGAATGGGCTTTGAATGCTCAAAATAAAATTCAGGGTCGGAAACGTTGGGGATTTATTTCAGTACTAGAATAAAATCCGATTT
The DNA here is from genome assembly GCA_018804465.1 of Populus tomentosa. Classification (NCBI taxonomy): domain Eukaryota; kingdom Viridiplantae; phylum Streptophyta; class Magnoliopsida; order Malpighiales; family Salicaceae; genus Populus; species Populus tomentosa. The sequence continues at coordinate 2,986 of JAAWWB010001362.1, forward strand.
ATATTATTTTTTAATAGTGGTGTTGCCAGTGCATATGGTTTTCTTTCAGCATTTTCCATTTAAGTTTGTATTCTCTTTGCATATGTTTGCTCAAAGGGTTGCACAAGTGTACTGGACATGAGCACTTGTTATTTTACGGACTTGTATTTTCTGAATGATGATTTTTTCTTATCCTACTTTCATGCATGGGAAAAGAAGATGCACATGATTATCATGGTTGCTAGGCACAAAGAGTTTGGAAAGAAGATGGTTGAAATTGATTTGTAGTACTTCACGATCAAAATATTTTGCTAACAAAATAGGAATGGATAAAGGATAATAATATTGGAACAATATATACCAATTAGAACATTTTTTCCCGTTCTTCAAGAAGCTCAATGAACTTTAGATCACACTACATAGTAGATATGGACGTGCTACACCCACCTTGTACCCAAATTTTTTTAAGCATTAAAAATATTTAGATTATACAAGTGTTTTTAACAAATAAAAAAAAAATTTAATTATCGAATGAACTGAGTTTAGTAAACTCTATTAATTAAAATAATATAAATAAAAAAGGTTCAAAAAAATTCAAAAAACTAATCCTAACCTATTCAGGTTAGCATGCTAAATTTAGGAACTGATCGTGATTCTAAAGTAATCTCATTAAAAACAAACTAAATAAAATTATAAAATTTTATTATTAAATAATTTAATATTAAAAAATAAAACCTTAAATAAAACTATGAAACTCTATAATTATATCCAAGAAACATTATTAGGTGTTCGATTGCGTAAAATATGTATAAAATTCTATTTTCATTCCATCAAATTTTATCAAAAAAAACGTGTTCTCCTTGTTGATGCAAATTAAGAACGTAAAACATTATGTATTTACCTAAGTTTTCAAAGCTTATGGGGTTTGCAAAAGCTTTTCTTGCTGTGTCTTTTTTTTCTTAACCAAATTATTACATTTTTTTTATAAAAAATATTTAATCAGAAATTTAATATTTTTCATTAAGTAATTCTAACAAAAGTTTTTATTGAGAAATCAAAATAGTATGATGGTAGAATTAATAATAAAAATAATAATAATAAAAAAAAAACAATAATCTGGGTTAAAAATTGAGATCACCACAATAATTTGAAGGTATATTTGAGGTTTGCAATTGATTTTACATTCAAAACCATTTTATTTTAGCACAAGCATCAGAAATTCTATGAGATCTTTTATTGAAAGTCTATTCGTTCTGAATCCAATAATACAACCTGTTCATGATCTTGACTCACGGAGAGTTATGGCAGATGAAAACTCTCTTTCTCTGTTCCTCTCCCGTCCTGGTTTGCGTGCCTCCATTTACAAATTCCTTTCTTTACTTTGCTGCAAGGAAAAACGAAAAGGCTTTCTTGCACCAGCACGTTGTGTAAAGGAAAAAATCAAACATGTGCAATAAACTGACTTGGCCTTCCCTGCGTAGATTAGGAACCTTTTTTTAATTTACACAGATTAGGACCTTAGCAACTTAGGCATTGTTTTCCTTCTCTTCTTGCTGATTTCCAGAAGAGGTCAACCGATCTTCCTTCACCAATTTGGAATTTTTTTTATCAAGCAAAAAGTCCACATGCATTTTAATGTAAAGTAGGGTATAAAAAGAACACCCTCTGCACTCTCTCAATTCGTGCTGCCTCGTCTCCAAAATGAAGGTATTGTCAGTCTGGCAATTTGTGCAAGTTTTTCTTTATTTTTAAAACATAGTTGTAACAAATGTTTCTCGTCAGGGCAATTATTATCTTGGATTGAGATAATTAGAAATGACATAAATAAAAGGGATATAAAATTTTTATTTTTTATCAATTAAAAAAAAAGTTATTATCTAGTATTTTAGTTATTAAAAACTCTAATTAATTTCAGAATTTAAGTAATGAAACTTATTATGTAAAGAAAAAATATTAGTATCCCTAATATACCTTATTTAAAATAATCTGTATTGTTTATTTGTGTGATATAAACTAAAAAAATATTATATTTTTTAATTATTGATCTATTTAAAATTAAAAAAAAATGTTATCTTTAGTAAGAGGATCTTTATATTATTAGGTTAAAAACCTAAATGTTCTAATACCTGTATAAAAATAAAAATAAATTATTTTTTATTTAATATCAAGAATATATTTTACTTATAAGTTCATAATTTTATATATTAACAAAAAAATATTTTGGTGTTTTTCAAATATAAGATAAAATTCTTTGGAATTTTACAAACTTGTTATAAAATTTATAAAATATTTTAAAAATAATCTTATAATTCAAAATAAATAATTAATTATTTTAAAAAATAGTTTGCGTTTACAAATCAATCTTTCGAGACATTTAAAATGTCTAACATATATTAAAATAAACATTGAAATACCGCTGAAACAGTAACGACATGTCCACCAAAAGCCACCGACAAATGTTAGAGGTGGAATTATTTTTTAAAATTAATTTCTTAATGAATATATACCTTACCAAAGTAATTATTTCTACATAGTACGCATTATTTCAACATGTTATGTGTTCTGTTGAACCGATATGTAATGCTTTCGACAACGGCAAAAAAAGATCCTTAATTTTCTGCTTGCGTATTACAAATTTGAAATTGCAACGGAACTTTCTCCACAGCAAAAGAAACCAATGGGAATGCTTTTGAACGGGTCTTAAAGCTTGATGAAGGTTAATGCTGACGATGACCAGGTCACCATGGCTCTGGTTGGAGATAGAAAATGAGAGCATACCATATCTTCCTTCAACTTTATTTTTTTAGAAGGGAAATTAATGGTCATCTCTTCGTACGTCAAATCATACAGTGATGGGAGGCAGAGCTGATTGCTTACCTATGACTGAAATGACAAAAAGTTAGTGAGTGTGTATTTATATATTAAATGCATGTTATAAAAAATATTTTTAATTAAAATAATGTATTTTTTAAGTTTAGAAAACACTTTAAGAAATAGATTGAATTATAAAAATAAATACACCCTGTAACATATCTTCACGAGAGTCTGTGTTTCCATTGTTTTTTTCTTAAAAATAAAATAAAAATAAAAGCTTTGCTGTCCTTGGTTAAATCTATAGTTATCGTGGCCCCAGGTATGATTTGGACTTGGGATCTGTTCAAGAGTTTGCTAGTGTCTTGTAATGGGTTTAAAATAATATCTTTTTTAATTTTTTAATAACTCAAACTAAATCTTTTTAAATAATATTTTTAAAATAATATTGTCTTAAATAAAAAAATATTAGAGTTAATTATTTAAGTTTCACATGATTTTGATGGAGTTATTCAAATTTAATTGAATTAATTTTAAAAATAATATTAAAAAAAACTTAATTTAAACTTAATTAAAGACTTTCTTAACAACATAATGTAATTTACAACATAATTAGTTCTTGTATTTCAGTGAAATTGTTGGGTTTAAATCCATAAAAGGAAAATAAGGTGATATCCTTACAATCTAGTTAGCAGAATCGAACCATTTTCAATTGATTTTTTTTGTTTTAAAATATACTTTTCATGCTAAAAATCACAATGAAAGTAATGGTCCTAATCTCCTAAACTCTATTTAAATTAAGGTGGATGTGAACACTTTTGGCTCTAAGGAGACACAAACTCCATTCAAAGCTGGCTGCAAAAATTGGAGTTTATTAAGGGGAAAAGCAACCCATTTTCAATGTTGGCGGTGACCCCTTTCAGCTCCTTCCGACGCCGGAAGCAATAGGAGTCAAACATGATCGACTAACAGGTTCACAAGGCCGAACTGACCCATTTTCTTGGACTTTTCTTCACTGATTCCACCACCCGTGGACACCACAGCCAACTTTTTACCATTTTCTTAATCCAAAACAAAGATATAATTAAGTTAATCCTGATTAGACAGTGAAAAGGACAATAATATTTGATTTTCATATTAAGAAGATGGATTTTGACATAGCCATGTTGTAACTAGTATATTTAATTTTTGTTGGTAATATTTATTTTTATTATTAATAAATTAAAATGATCTAAAAAATTATTTGAAATTAAAAAAATTCAATTTTTATAATACGGGCCGCGTTTTCAAATCACGTCTGAATTGTTTACTTGGTGGACTATCTAAACTTGATTTTAAAAAATATGTATTTTTTTTTAAAAAAAATATTATTTTAATATTTTATTTTAAAAATTCTTGAAATAATAACATTTTAAACTAACCTAAATTCCACTTAACGCTGAACCGGGTCTCGGGAGAGGTTATCTCCCTGCTAAATTCTAAAGTTTCGAAAACCTTACCCTTTCATGCAAACAAGACACCGTATACGCATCTCTACAGAGAAGGTAAGATTTGACATTTCAAGGAGCTGAATTTGTCTTCATTATGGACCACCAGTAGACTTTGGGACTCCATGGAAGGCATCGGCTTCTTAATTTAAAGAGACACGACCCCCACTACAAATTAACATGGAAAGTGACTGCTCAATGATCACTACCAGTGAGCATCCACCTTCATTTTGTTCTAGATAAGAACATGTACCATAAACTTGCCTGCATTCTCTCTTCGAGCCAACCTCCCTAGTGGTGGCGCAAGGATTTCATGCAGGGAAGAGAACTCCCTGGTGGTGGCGCAAGTTGGAGGGATGAGCTCAGATTCACAAGAAATTTATCTTTCGTAGTCTCGAACCGAATGATAAGGCGGAGCCGATCTAGGGTCGAAAACCTAGATGTTGGAGTGACAATTATAAAGCAAAAGAGTCTTGAGATTACTAGGCTGCTTTTGCTTATCAAAAAGATGGGAGCACGTTAACGTCGTTCGAATCTAACTTTAGATTCGATTCCTTTCCATTGAGCGGACGAAATAAGATTTTCAAGACTCTAACCTGTAAATATTCTTGTTTTTAGTCTTTGAGGATACGTTTTAAAGATATGAAGTAAGATGATAATAAAAAATAATCCTAAGATTTTTCCAACTAAATTCAAACTCTCTCTTAACATTTTACCCCATAAAAAATGTTTTACTCCCTCGACACTTCATCACTAAGATTTCTTTTTCTGGATTTCTAACTTCAAAAAACTCATCCTTAATTCAGAGCTTTTAAAGGGAAAAGAAAACACCATCTCCCACAAAAGATGAAAGTAAGAGCGAGAATCCAAATCGTTGATCATCTGCCCAAAAACAGAAGGAACAAGATTTTTCATCAAGTTACATGATAAAGCTAAGGATAAAGGACTCATAGTTACATATAAGGCAGCACGGGATATGCAGCATGTCTCAATTCCTAGCACATCTAGCTGATTAATCGTAAATTTTTAGAGGTATTCAAGATCAGAACAACGTAAATCTTTGGTCAGAACGAGAGAAAACATAAAAATACACAGCAAAAGAGGAAGAAGCAGATTCTGCTGAGAGACCTATCAGCTTGCATTACATGCCTTCTCACTCTTGGGCTAGCACTTCCTGCGAGATTATACGAATTTGGGTGACTCTGCATGTTGGTTATCGAGTTACCAAAAACCCTTGCGTATATCATTTCGCCAAACATCCCAACCACTGGATCAGTCATGTTTATTGTAGTGCCCCTTGGGCTATGCATAGGGGAAGCAGAGTAACTCCCTGGCTGGGAATAGTGGAGTTGTGACTGATGTGGATGATTATGTCGATGATGAATTTGCTGGATTGGGCGTGGACTGCCTGTGGCGATAGGTGTTCTCGGCGAGTCAAACCCACAGGCAAGACCAGGAGGTCTTTGTGGAATGATTAAACCGAGATTTGGAGCTTTTCTCATGGAGGGTTTTGTGGTTTGGCCCCTCCCAAAGAGAGGAACTATTGTGGATTGGGAAACTTCGGCTTTGCAAACAGGACATTGCTGTTGTGGCAGCTGATCTTGGTTTTCAGCAGAGATGCACTGGGAGTGAAGCCATTTGTATATGCAGGGCCAGCAGTAGAGGTGACCACAAAGTGTGACCACTGGATCCTGTACGGAATCCAGGCAAATATTGCAATCAAAACCATTGGAGGGGCTATCGTCAGAATCTATGGCTGTCTTAGGAATAGGTTTCCACTTCAGCAATGATGGCTTGTGTTCTCTGTTATAGTCATTCTGAGCCACGGTTTCTTCCAGGTACTGCTCTGTGGCCATAGCGTCTGTTCACGTCGGGCTTTTTTGCTGCCTCGGATCTGAAATGATGCCAAAGAAACAGGATTAGGTATAAATCATTGGATCAAAATCACTTACAGTTATCTCTGCTACCAAATATGCTTTTTTTTAGCATTATATGAACTGAATTTATGAATGGCAAGTAGCATAAAATGGATCGAACATAAATATACTCTAAACTAAAACGAGTACTTCTGCAAAGTCATTAGAAACATAAGATCAAAGAAACCCAAGCCTTCGAAGTAAATTACCTAAAACACTATGTCAGAGTTTTAGCTAAGTGGGTGGGGTGTTCTTATCCTTTTAAAGGCCTGTGAGGAAAGAAGGAAGACACCGATTTTATAGATTGCAAGCCTGGATGAGATCTGCACGTACAGTTCCTGTAGGTGAGAATTAGGCCACCATAAGGTCACCTAACTAAATTTAGCAAAAGCTAACACCAAATCAACTTGATTATCAGCCATCCAGCTACCTTCCTTTCTCACCTTAAGTAGGGGATGCCTTAACATCTAAGAATTAAACCCTAGATGAAAACTGTTTTTTCTTAAGAAGATCAACTACCTCTATTGAATAGTCATTAAAGTTTTACTCGAGGACAGTCTGAGATTTTTAACTAGCTTTAATTATCTTGGAGAATTGAAGGATTATCATCCCAACAACAGACTCATGGATATATAGCCATGAGATGACACAAAGATTTAATAAACGAACACTTGCACGAAACGCCAACCTTCTTCAAGGATAACTTTAGTAAGAAATCAATAGTTGTTACTAAAAAAACAGCTGCACATGGTTTTCTAACTGCAAACAAAGACTTCTCTAGGTGCAGCCACAAAAATACAAAATTTCTCAGCCTTTTTCAGAGTACATAGCCACTTTGTCACCACCGGGTGATAGGAAAAGAACAAAGAGGATAAGAAGGAAGGTAGCAAACAAGAAACAAAACCGATACCACCTTAGATAACAATTCAAGAATCACGTCCCTCCTTAGAATTCAAAAGAAAAGGAACTTATCTTGAAACACAGTTTCATCAATCATGACACACATAAACAAGCAGCTCAATCTTCACATTGTAGAAGCCAAAAACAACAACAACCCAAGTTTAAGAACGTATCCCTTAAGCAAATTGTCCCACTAAAACATGAATTAACTCATTAACACAAATCAAAGATCCAGATTTTCTCTGTAAGGACAGAAAAATGCAGAGCAAAACAAGAGACAGGCAGACATTAAAGATAACAAACAAACAAAGAACACATACCCGAGAATTGTCAAGTCTGATTCTGTTTAATAAAGAAAGAAACACTTGGCTCTCTGCAGAAAAGATTACGAGTTTCTGTATTGATCAAACATAGCTATTATGGATTAATAAAGAAAACAAAAAAGAGCACAGCTTTCTTCAACAACAGAGAGAGAAAGTTATATCAATGAATAGAGCCGAATGATGAACTGTGAAGGGACTAAATAAGTTATGGCGCTATGGCTGTGATTGAGAGATGGAGAGATAACGGTGGTGATGACAGGGTGGGAAAGAGAGGTAGCAAAACAGACATATAAAGAGAGAAGTATCACATAAATAATATACAGAGAAAGTATAATAAATTTTATATATATATAAAGATAAATACAGCGCTTCTTGTACGCTCACGTTACTAACGTGGCTTTCGCTTTGGCGCTTGTGATCATAATTTTAAAACCGGTCTGCCAGGTCCGTATCTAAGATGTGAGTCGCAATTACAGTTATCAAACCGATTGGTGTTGACCCGGTCAACAGCTAGATTTCAAGTGATGCGGATTAATTCAAATTAACTTGAATTAAAATAAAAATATTTAAAAAATATTTAAATTTTTAATATTTTATATAAAAAAATTAAGAAATAATTTATATAAATATAAACTATATATATTATAAATAATAAAGTTTACAATATTATTTCAAAAGATTTTTTATTCTACATTGAAAAGATACTATGTTATTTTTTAAAGTTGAAGTATCAAAATTTTTTTTATCTCACATTAAAAAAATATAATTTTTTTTTCTTGTGAACATAAAATATATATATTAAAGGTATTTAAATTCCATATTAAAAAAATAAAACATTCTTCTATCACATTTTGCTGTATGAAATGAGTTGTATCAGATTATCTTGTGGTCACTTGATTATTTTCTAGGGGTGATTATTTTCAGTTCTATTCGGTTTTTATTAAAAAAAAATAACCGAACTTGTTTTTTTCAAAAAAATTGAACCGAAACTGGTTTAAACCGACTGGTTTCGGTTCAGTTATTTTGAAACAAAAACCAGTTCAAACCGGTTTGGTTTAGTTTTTTGGTTTGACTTGATTTTTCTAGTTTGGCTCGGTTTTTTAAGGTTTAGCTCGGTTTTTTTTGGGTTTTGTTTCGCTTTGGGTTTAGTTCGGTTTTTTCAGTTTGAAGCTTATAAAACTAAAACCAAACCGGTCAGTTTATTCAAAATTCTAATATGGTTTAATTTTTTAATTATTTTTTTTTAATTTTTTAGTTTAATTAGTTTTTTTTTCAGTATTTTTACTTGTACCTATCGTTTTCACTTTTTTTATATAAAAAAAAAATAATGTGAATAAGATGAGGCCTGCATCAATAACTTTTTTGTCTAGGCTTCTGCTTCAACATCTACATATTTTACACGCTTTGAACATCTCCATTTTTTAAATACTCTGCCACGCAGACTTGCTTGCTTTCTTCTCATAGCTATGGAAACAAAAAAAAAGTTGTGTCATCCTCTTGACAAGTGTTGCATACCCAACACATACCAAATACATATTTGTTAATAGCTTCCTATAATATTTGAATCTTTTACCTTATGCAAATAATTAAATCTTTAACTCTTCTTACCGACCCTAAAATTAACAAGTCTAAAACTCAAGGTAAATTATAGCCATCCTTGAAATAACAAAAACTATATAATAAGTTTTCCTTTATGATTTAAGTTTGTAGATAGAACTATTTTGTTTTTTATCATGATATCAAACTTTAATAATTAAAAAAATATTTGAGAGTATGATAACGGTTATTCTTAAGTTTTTTTTTTGACATGTATTAAAATAATATTTTTTTTATTTTTAAAAAATTTATTTTTAACATCATTATATCTAAATAATCCAAAAATATTTTAAAAAATAACTTTAAATAATTATTTTCAAAAACTCATGAAACGCGAGTTGCACTGCAACCCCAAATAACATCTAAGTTAAGAGTTTGATACCACCTCATTCTATCTAATTAAATAAATAAAATTAAACATGAAAAAGTAGTGAACATAAGTAAATTTCAAGCATAGATAAAATATATTTAGTAGTTATGTTAAAAAATAATATAAAATAATTCATTAAACTTCAATTAATAAAACCAATGTCAAGGTAGAAGTGAATCTATATAAATGTTAAAATTTTTACTTAGAAATATATATTAAAAAATAATATAAAATTATTCATTAGTTTAACCTAATATTTTAAACCTTTAAATTATTATTATTATTATTATTATTATTATTATTTGATAACTCGAATATTAAACTCAATATGATAGAAGAGCTATTAAGGTCAAACGTCTTATTAAAGATTTTAGAATTCAATTTATTTAATAAACCTTAAAAGACAGGTGCGAGGAAGGAGTACTGTCAGAACCAACCGCACACAGAATAAATAAACAATAAAACCAAATATGCTAAGCACGTTTTAAAAAAATACAGTTAGCAAGAATTTAAAAACTAACGTGCCGTTTGGTATTACCGTATTACTACAATTTCCTTTTCTGTGTTATATTTTTTTTTAAAAAGTGAAAAAAAATAATATTGAATTGCTATATTTATTTATTTTCAGTAAACAATTTAAAAAACTAAAGCGGCTTTGAAAAAACAATTAATTAAAAATGGTTTTTTATTTTTTACATGCAAGAATTTATGCTACCAATATTTTGATTACCAGACCACAGTCACTTCCCAAACCACTAAATTAAATTAATTTTAATTACCATCCTAATCATCCCTGAGCTTTAAAAGACGACCTTTTAAAAAACCGACCAAGCACAATTGGACTTGAAAGACTGTGCTTGTCGTCCACCCTTTTTTTCTTTTTTCTTTTTTCTTTTTTTTATTATAATGGACATTACGTTATTCTTTCCTTCAGTTAATTTTGATGAAAATTATAATGGAGACACACACAACAATGGTGAAAATTGCACAACAGCAACAGCAAGAATCCCATTTGATAGATCGGACAAGGAGATGACTACATGTGAGAAAAAAGTAATCAATGTCTTAACAAATAATTGTCATTATTTATTGTACTGGTAGGAATCATGCAATAAAATAATTAATCAGTTCTAGATGAAAGATTTCTCTTAAAAAAAGCTAGTATACTTTTATTTTTCCTTGCATTTGAGATTCTAGAAGAGAAAAACCGTGGGAAAATGACAGCAATAGGAAACAATATTGATCTATTGACGCGTGTATTTAATATTATGATAGATTTTGTGGTTGTAATTTAAAAAAAAATATTTCATAAAAAGTACTTTTAATTGAAATTAGAATGATATTTATATATGTTTGATTAAAACTATGGTTGAAATTAAGGTTGAAAAAAATAGTTTAATGTATTTGGTTAAGAATGAATTTCAAATTGAGGTTATAAAATAATTTCAAAAAATAGATATTTATATTAATAATTTTTAATTTAAATATTATAGATTTAACTAGTGCTATTACATTATAAAATAAATAAAACTTTATATAAAATATTTTTTATTGTTCCATTAAACTATCTACAACTCCATCACTTATGAAATACATCCGACAAGGACTATATTTTTCATCGGTTTTTTAAACGCACAACAACATCAGATTGAATATCATCAGGAATGAAATTGAGATTGCGATCAAATTCTACAAATACAACATCATTAAGTGATCTCCATCTAAGTTATATAGTGTCATTAAATAATATTAAATATTAATTTTTTTGAATAAAATATAATTAAAAATAAAAATATTTTTTTTATTTTATAAAATTATACACAATTCAATACATTTAATTTTAAATTATACCAAGTCCGATCAGAAGACGACTCCACTGTTCATATGTAGCATTGAGCTGTTTTTAACGATCCTGCGTTTTAAACGTTATGAATGGTGGGGTCCATGCACAGTAATGGACGGTTTGGATGTTACCAAACATTAAATTTCCGTGGTTTGCTGCAACAGCAAACGCAGAGAAACGGCAGAATCCTACTGGAGAGGAGATGGCATCGCTCGAGGCCGACCCATAAATTATAGGATGGAACCTTCTTGATCTAGCTTTTGGATTTTCTTTAACATGGCCACTGTTATTGAAACATAATACATTGTAAGGGGTTCTTTCGTCACTGGAAATAATATTAATAATTAAATTCTTCCCTCGTCTCTTCTTGTGGCAGTCACCATTGTTTGCGATTTTCCCAAAAAAAAAAAAAAAATGGTTATATCCTTCTTCTTCTTTCTTTTTTCCCTTCTTGAAGTTATGGTGTGGATGGATTCAGTTGAAAGTCCCACTAACATTGAAGACAATTTATAAAATGTTCAAATATTTAAATCATATACATATCTTAATTATATTCATACGACATATATAAAAGAAAATTGATGAAAGTGTATTATGCAGTAATCACAATTTAAAAAAATAAATAAGAATAATTAATGAAGGAAATTGAAGGAAGACACCAAATATGTTTTGGACTCATTTATTTATAATTTACTGGATTTGAATTTATTATATAATAACTCAACTAAATGAAGTCTTACTCATGATTGTTACGAAGTCATTGTTAATTAATATTTTGTAATTAACATTAACAATTCTGTGTGATACGAAAACTATAATAGCTACTGGACTGTTGACTAATCAGAAGAAGTATTAAATTGCTAATGGAATTTGAAATAGGTATTTGTTAAAAGGAAATGATGTAATTGGTAGCCATCACCACAGAAAGGGAAAGGTCAAAAAATCCCTACCGTTAGACCTTCAAGCTAGTAAGCTTTTGTTGTTTTGGATAGGTGAGATGATTATTTTTTAAAATATTTTTTATTTAAAAATTTATTAAAATAATATTTTTTTTAATTTTTTATAAAATTATTTTTAACATTAATATATTAAAATAATATAAAAAAATTAATTTGAAATAATTAAAAAAATTAAATTAATTTAATTTTTTTCAAAGATATTTTCAAAACACAAAAACAAATAATATCTTGAATACAACTTAATTTGTTTTTGTTGTTAAAGTTGTGATTTTGTTGTAATAATAGATTTAAGAGTGTTTGATTACTAATATCATACCATAGAATTTCTTAGACCTTCGTTTAAAAAAAACTATAATTTATAATTGTTTTTAATTATCTTTTTCAAACCTCAACAGGAAAAATTATTACAATACTGCTACAATAGCACCAGAAAGACATGTTTAATATATGTTTATAAATTGTTTACTGAATTTTTGATGTTATATATATATATATAGAGAGAGAGAGAGAGAGAACTTTAGCTAGCAAGGGTAGGTAAGCACATGAAATTATTATTAGGATAAATGCAAAGAATATTACTATTTACTAATAATTTTTTGATTAATCTTCCCATGTTTAGCTGGTTATATTAATCTTAAGAAATTTAACAATCAAAGATTTGGAAAGCATTCACTGTCAAGAAGATATTTTCATGATCCTTGTGTATGCATCATGTGAATTTCAATCCTAGTATCGTCTATATATATATCCTCCTTTACCAAGGGAAAACAACTTTAGATTTTTTTATGGATTTAGAAATTAAGGAAATAAGAGGGCTGCCTAATCTAATAGTAAATTAACCACAAAAATATTAGCATTGTTTTATTTTATTTTTTAAACGCTGAGGAAATGTCATATTCCATCTTACTCGTATGCATACAAGTAGTACATAATTGACTGAATTAAAAAAAATTAACCTAATAATCTTTCTTATTCTGAATGTGGTTTTTCTGTAATTCTGAAATCGACAGTATTAAAAAAGAAATCTGAAAATGATTTCAGACTTGTCAGATTTTTGTCACGCCATCAAACCGATGCATACATGGGGAACTCATATGATCTATGAATCTCGTATAAAATTTATTTATGACTTGGAAACCATCAAAGTACGTGTGCGATTTGCCTATGAATCTAATTATCCAAGTTTTGGAAACCATCACAGTAATTGGTGGGATTTAGCTATGATTCTCGAAGCTAGGCATCATCATTAATTTGTCCAAGATTTGGAAACCATCAAAGAGATTGAGTTATGTATTAATTTATTAATTTGGATGGAGGTGGGTATGGAAATGTTTTTATATAAAAATAGAAGTAGAGAAGGATATATATATATATATATATATATATATATATATATATATATATATATATATATATATATATATATATATATATATATAAGTACCTAATTTAAGGGTACACACGAGTACATTTGAAACTGCTTTTAAAAATTATATTTAGCTTGAAAAATATAAAGTGATTTTTTAGTATTTTTTAATAATTTTGATATGTTAATGTTAAAAATAAAATAAAAATTCTGTTGGACAAAATTATTTTTAAGTATTTTTAAGGAAAAAACTAATTTTAAAAACATCATTATTATAGGAAATTATATAATATAAAATGTATATATCTAGGAAATATTGATAAATTTAATTTTATATTATAATCTCTACATTGACTATTATATATTGACTCACATGTATAAATAAGAAATGAAAAGTTGACTAAGTAATATGTTAAGAATTATACTTCTCTTCAACTACCATGCATTCTACACCCTAGTATGGAGTTGACTTGCCATTTGCTGATCAACAGTAATGGATACGGCAACTAATTAATAATTTAGTCCATGTCAACCATAAATCATTAGCTAGCAAGATATATCCACTTAATTTTTGCTTAAGAACTACCTAATTGTTCATATTAAATTAGCAAGATATATATAAATCAATGCCCTTGAGAATTAAGTCAATGGTATTTGATTAGATATCTCTTAATATTTAATATAAGCGTGTGGAGTGTTAGCTAAGGTTTAATCCCCTTCTAAAGCATCAGGATATTCAGTAGTTTATGGTCTTTTGAAGATATTCAAAAGCTAGCTAAAATGCAGGTACGTAATGGAGGCAAGTAGCACTTCCTCTCAAGTGGATAGTTTCGTAATGGAACCCTAGATTTATAATCGATAATATTATTAGTAAATGATATCATATTTAGAGCATAGTCAAATCAAAACATGCTGACAGTTTGTTAAGTAAGAACACTAGCCGGGATAAAAAAATAGATAAGGTTGCAAGGGGAACGGTAGAATAATAGTAGAACCGAGTGAAAATATTTAAATGTTTTGACGGGCTTAGAGAAATTAAGAAAATATGAGGGTTACCTAATCTAATTACCTAATCTAATAGTTAATTAAACAACAATTGATTGACATTAGAATTTTCATGTTGCTGAAGAAATATCAAATGAAGAAGTGTCATATGCTACATGAATTTACCATGAAACATCATAATACGCGGTGCATTATTGACTCCATTAAAAAAAAAGTTAAGTAATTATTAGATATTTTCTTTATTTATGTAATCATGATATGGATATCAGCTAAATAATCCTGAAAATGATTTATTTTTTGGATTAGCACCAGGTAATCAGGATGAGACCCAACTAATCCCAAAGATGCATAGGCTCTTGGTAAGGAGTTTCCTGTAAATAAACTACAGTTAATTCATAGGCTTTGATCAAGTCCGATGGTCCCATGAATTTGTTTAATTTGCACTTGGCAAGAGTCCAACTTCGGATCTTGAACAAGAACACACAGTCAAGTCTCAGCTCCTCTCCACTAGGCCAACACGAAGGGGTTTATATAATCCTGAAAATGATGATAAAAATAGACTCGTAAGATTTGGAAACCATCTAAGCAGTGCATGGAATTTATGATCTATCAATCTCGTATGAATTTATCTGAGATTTGATATAATCAAAGCAATGTGTGGAATTTACCTATGAATTTATCTACGATTTATCATTAATTTGGATACCATCAAAACGTAATATATAGGGAATGTACCTATAATTAAATCTCGGATGAATTAGTTATGTATGATTTGAAAACCACCGTAGAAATGTATGGAATTGGCCTATGAATTGACCCTTTAATTGGGTTGCATGCCATCTTTTGGCTGAACTTGTTTGGCTTAAAAAAAAAAGAAAAAAAAAAAGAGGAATATTTCACCTGTGAATCTCAAATTAAATATTTATCTAGGATTAATTTGGAAGCCATCAAAGCAATTTCACATAGTTGAATGAATTTATTCACCATCACCTTTTCTTAAGAGCAAAAATATCATATAATCAAGAGGTTAATAAAAACACATAGCTGAATGTTTTATTTTTAGACAAAAATTTAAGATATGTCCTAGGTTTGCTATTCTCCTAGTAGAGTTTTATACGCTTAATCATTGAAAATGAACCATTATTAATTTAGGAAGTCACACGTATCCTGGCAGGTATTGAGTACTGTTGGCAATGCTGAACTACAGCTAGCTTCCATGCATGGCCTGCAATGGATAATCAAACTATGAGTTTTGTAGATGATAAAGAAATAGCCATCCATAAAGCTTAGTAACTTGCAGAAACTGGCAAAATAAGAATTCAATGCCCGTTATAACAAAAAACATCATCCATGTAAACTCCTATAAAACCATCTTAATTTTTTTATTTTTAATTTTTTTTTTAATATCAACACATCAAAATAATATAAAACACAAAAAATATTTTATTTTAAATAAAAAAATAAATTTTTTTAAAAAAATACAATTTACACTTCATTTCCAAACATATCCAAAAATCCAATATCAATCTAGGAATGTTATCTTATTGAGCCGATGCCTCCACTCCAATTTAGTAGTTTCTGTATAAACATCATCCATGTAAACTCCTATAAAACCAAAATATCTAGACAAATATCATTTTGGTTAAAATTCAAAGAGATAAAAGAAGATATTTTCATGATATGAAAGAAGTATTTGCCAATGCAACGAGGCACGCTCCAATACACTATTCATTGCGATCCATTTGATGATAAGTTCAAGATTAGAGCTTCGTTGCAGTCTAGTCCATAGACATGATCTCATCAAGTCGGTCTATTTTGTTATCCATCATTTTCACCATGGGATAAGATGTATGACTCTCACTTCCAATTGCAGCCGTTTCTTTTATTGTCTTTTCATGGAAGCAAGCAAATATTCTAAATCTCTGACAGCATTTTATTTAATCATGATGTCTGGGAGCTTGAACTGACCAAGTCACCGCATCTTTCTTCAATCAACAAGCCAACAACGTCACCACATCTCCTGTTCCTTGTTTACCCTGAATTATTTCTACTAGTACGTATTGCCTGACGAGATAAGAGATACAAAGTGTTCTTCATTGGATTTGTGGGGTGTCAGAATCATATGTATGGATGGACATGGAAATATATAGATTTGGTTAGCTGTGTGGTCTAGTTGGGCTAGTTTTGTCACCACAGAATTTTCTCGCCAAGAAAGACTATGGTGCCAAGAGAATCCTTTGTTTTTTCCTACACTGTTGTGTTGAAAACAAGGTTGAATCTTTTCAATCACCGCTCAAAGTGGACCCGATGGGTTCCATTACCATTCAAGCGTCCAAAAGAAAGCTGTCTTGCGTTATCTCGTCTAACCGATCAAAATCTTGTAAGAAAATCTTCACACAGAAAGGAAGAGAAAGCAGAAAGGCCCAGAAAAAGATGATCAAGTTCGAATTTGCAAGCAGCGACACAAACCTGATTTCCAACTTCAGTGACAGATATGGAAGGAAGAGAAAAACTAGGAGTGTTAGTGTGCCTTCCCCAAACTATTCAGAGCACTTGGCATACCATGCCGTATGGATCTAAAAATAGAAGTTGAAGACAACAACAAATAAAGACTACTTGATTTTTTATAAGAGAAAAAAATTATTGTAAATGTAAACTTTAAATTTATAGATTTATTCTTTTTAAAATAATAATGACAACAATAAATTCCACTTTTTTATAAAAATTACAAGATCTTATATAGATGAAAAACTCTATTTTAACAAGAAAACAATCATAGAATCTGAAACAATATAAAATAATAAGAAAAATTATAAAATTACAAAAATCACAATCTTAGAACAAAATTTTTTTATATTTAAAAATCTGATAATCTGAATAGGTGTTTATGACTGCTTTAAACGATTGAATCAAAAGTTATAATTTTTTTAAGTTATGATTCTTATTTAACATGTGATCAAATCTCCTATTACATCTATATCTATCTCACTTATCTATAAATATATTTGTTTATTTATAGTTAATTCTCATCTAATTATAATAAATAAATACCTAACTAATATCTCTGCCCGACCACATCATTAGAGAGTGTTACACTTGGCATCTACCATACCGTTCAGTCATTGGATCTAAACGAGGAATTATGCCAACCAATCATTCAAGAGTTCTTGATTAGAAGAAAACATGGAAGTCCAATACTTGATGGAACAAAAAAAGAAGGCTGGAACTATACTTTTCAAACCATGCATTGACAAATCTGCATGGTTGGTCCCTTGTGAATCTTTCACCAGAAGCAAATCATAGCTAGAATTGATAATCATGTATAGAAGTTGAGATATGAAGAGCTTGAAGCAGTCTCAAAGACTGATCAGGAGTGAACCCTTCGAAAAATTATCCTTCAAACTCAAAAACTCCGAACTTGTGTAACTTCCTGGACTACTGGGAATCTCATTTGATTGCCTATTTTTAGAACATCTACCTCACCGAGATGCTCCAGCTTACCCGCTTCCATGGGAAGAGACTTGTGCGTTGATTTTCTGGCAGGGAAATCCAATGATGCGATTCAGCACAAAAAATATAAGACCTAATTCATGTTATAAGATAATGTGAAAGCCCAAGCCCAAGCCCAAGCTTACAGACCGAGAGTATGAAATACTTTCCTTCGGTTTTTGCTAGAGGGAAAGAGCCCAGAAGCCAGGCAGAAAACACAAAACCCCGGCAAAACCATCATGCTTCAAAGCCATTGACGTTCAAAGTCTCACTTCCATCTCCAGCCTTCTCTCTCAAAACCCACATGGAGTCTCCACCAAAAACCGTCTTGAACTCTGCTGCACATTCTGCACAAACAAAATCTGATATCAAAGACATTGGCATGGCTTCACTGTAAGATGTTAGGTAAGGTTTTAGAATATAATTTATATTATTCTTTAAAACACAAATTTAAAACTTGTACAGGTTTATATTATTTTGTACTTAATTTTTATTAAATAAATAAAGATGGTGAAATTCAAACTTGTAATCGTATGGTCATCAAATATCTGATATCATGTTAAAAAATCATTTCAATCCAATAATTAAGTTGGTAAATAAAACTATTCTCTAACATTATCTCCACTGCCTACTAAAGTTACGGAGATTGTTAAGGATTTGAAGCTTTCAGAGGGGGGGGGGGAATTGAGACGCAGATCAGCTACATAAATCTCTATGGGAAATACCCTCCTGGCATGTTTGCCAATGATTGCAGAGAAGATAAGAATGGTCTTGATTGCCAAAACGTGGAACAATCAAAGAAAAGTGGAGGAGTTCAAATTGCAGCTACTCAATCCTCATTGTTGATGCTCACAGCCGGGCTCATAGCGTTGTTACTCCAATTATTATAGATGGTTAAGAGTGGATAACCATTCATTTCCTAGCTGTTTCACCTCCCTATCCCAAAGTATTGCTTCATCATATTGTGGTTCCACCATCATTGTTTTCTCCACCTTTGTGCTACAATTTGGCATTCTTTTAACTATTAATTGGTGCACAATTTGCTATCGGATTCTTTCGAATTCGACAAACCATGTGCTGTTTTACTGTAAACCTGTGTAGCTACGTGACTTTCGGAAGAAATTCTTGAATTATTAATGCTGATGTATCATTGCCGTTGACTAAGTTCTACTGTCAATTTGTAAAATTAGATTTGCGAGAATTTCAATCTGCTATCATGCCGGGGTATTCGGGTTCGATCTGTTCGCTTGTCCCCTGATATAATTGAAGATTCTGGTATTATGTCAATGTCTGTTACCCCTCTATGCACTTGGAACTGCAATGTCATCCTGCAGTAGTACAGATGTCTGCCGAACTTGCACAACTTGTAAGAGTGTTGATAGGTTATGGAAGCATAAAGTCATGAATCATGTGTTAAGAAAAATATAGATTTTAGAGAGAGGGCCACACAAGAAAGGACAATTGGATGAAAAAGCATCTGGATAAACATCTATTATTGCTTCCAACGCAGTTATAACTTTCGTCTCATGGCCCTTGCTTCCTGGGTGTGTTCTGTATCAAATTCCCAGCAGAAAGGTTCAATATTCTTTCGATAAGGGTAGATTTTTCTCTTCCCAAATAATTGGATTTGACATATTTCTTTCCATACTTGTCCATTCCCTTCACAAATAAAGAATCGGATTCCTTATCTCTTTTTTAGGTGATCACCATATAACTTTTTACCCATACATTTTTCCTCTGTTTTCGCTGTCCAAGAAAAAGCATTCCGTTATTAAATCTATTAGCTTTTTACGACAGCACATTACCTCTCCAGTGATCCAATAGCAAACTCCATGCATCTTTCTAGTCATTGTCACCCTTAGCTCTCCCATTCATTGCTTCCATTGAAGGGGAGAAGGAAGCATTGATTACTTGTGGAAGTGACTAAAAGAGGTAGGCTATAGTGGATATAAGAGCCTGATAGCTTAAAACAAGCTGCAATACAATGATGCACAATTACATATTAAGGAAAAATCAAGACATCTAAACGAAGTTAACATAAAATTATTCAATGGCAAACTAGTCAATGCGTGAATGAGACCCATTTTAGTTGCTCAGCATCAAGCCCACTATAAGAATGTTGTAGCATCTGGTTTAGGCAGCTTTAAGGCCAAAGAAAATGCAGTCGATTGCATTATCTCAATTATGAAGTTCCTAGAAAAATTCATCAAGGTCAAGTTCTTTCGTAGACATATAGATGGGTTGAAAGGTTTAGAACACCGAATTTAGATAGAATGAATATCTATAAAAACAAGTTTTTTTTTTCTTTCGAGTTTAGGGTTCCTATAATACTTAAAATAGCATTAGTGTAGGAGAAATAAAGTCGTGTTATGCATGTATGTTTACCAAGTTTAAGAAGATTATAGCTAGGAAGAAGGTGAAGATTATAATTTAGCCTTGCTTTTCGGGAGATGTTGTTAAGTGTGCAAACACTAGCTTTCACGGGTGATATTTGAATCTTCTCAGCAACCCCTTTATCTTTGGCCGGCGTTTGCAGTAAACAAATTTCAGTGTAGTGATGGTGGTCTTTTCTTTTGTTCTCTTCTTTCTTCTCTCCTCTTTAATTTTCGTACTGTCCTCAAAATTTTTAAAGTAGTCATTGAATTTGTATTGAAAGCTTTTTTTTTATATAGTAAATTACTGCAAAAGAATTTTGTTTGCTTTATTTACTCTCATGTTTTTTTAATAATATTATTAAATTAATCTATTTTATTGAATCCGGTAAAATTAATAATGTGGGTCTCAATTTTATTTTTGCTTTTTAAAAAACATTATCATCACATGAATAATTTTTTTATGTTATAAAAAATTTAACCTAGCCACAATGTAGTACAAACCATCTATCTAATATTAACGGTAACTTTTACAAGAATATTTTCTTGACAAAATAATTGTAATTTTCGACTATCATTACAAACGCAGTTATATCTAAAGTCTTAAAAAAATTCAATTAAAAAAACATGTAAAAATTACGTTTCAAACTTAATTTTTTAATGGATTTCATAATATAAAACACAGTTTTTACCGTTATCAAACACCCAACTATGTTTTTTACACTGCAAACACAAAAACAGATGAAAAAAAAAACACCATAGTCCAATCATTAAGTTTGTGTTTCATACATATTGTGTTTTAATTAAAAATATATTAAAATAATCTTTAAATTTTTTATTTATTTTTTATATTAGTATATCATTATTATATATATAAAAAAAACATGTAAAAGTATATTCTTAGATACTTTGAATAATATAAGATAAAAAATAATTTAAAAAACATTATAAGACAAAGATTGAAACAAGAAAACAAATATTTCCTAGATAATACAAACCCTTTAGCAACTAGCTTTGGAATTAATTATGGTATTTAGATTGCGTAATCATACCAGATTAGTGGAATCAAGAACATCCATTTTCCAAGGATGCATAAACTTATTCCACCACTTCCTTTCTTTTTCTCTTTTTGACCATTGAAAATATACAGCTCATCCGTCCCCATTATCATGGGTTCAAATTCAAAAACGTTGCTTCAATTTTTTACCATTCTTTTCGAAGCAAGGGGCACCACTAGGCCATTTGGCAGGGGCGGAGACAAGGAGGAAAGTAGAGATCCCGGTCGGTATCTTCAAGGAAATTATTTTTTCAACCCCCTAACAATATTTATAGTTTAGTGTAGACCTAAAATAGAATAAGAAAGCCCAATTTTATTTTAGCTTCCCATATAACCGTTTTTTTTTTTTCTAATTTAAGCCCCTCTTAATTTCCTTTTCTTGCTGCCTTGCCATTTGGGCCACTTAAGCAACACTTCTGCTCCACTAAATTTTGTTCAGCTTGTTCGTCGCTGTCTGCCAGACTAGTCTCATGTCTTTTGATGTTTGGCTGGCCAAACCTCTTTGCAAGCAAAAGCTATCGGTTGGCTTAATCAAGAACTTGGCACGCTTCGTGGCGGTAGCAGATCAAATTT